>JAWQFJ010035101.1:0-7500 GCA_034096865.1 Theodoxus fluviatilis | reverse complement strand
CTATCTGTCTTTCTGTCTGGCTGTCTCTCTATCTGTCTTTCTGTCTGGCTGTCTCTCTATCTGTCTTTCTGTCTGGCTGTCTCTCTATCTGTCTTTCTGTCTGGCTGTCTCTCTATCTGTCTTTCTGTCTGGCTGTCTCTCTATCTGTCTTTCTGTCTGGCTGTCTCTCTATCTGTCTTTCTGTCTGGCTGTCTCTCTATCTGTCTTTCTGTCTGGCTGTCTCTCTATCTGTCTTTCTGGCTGGCTCTCTCTCTATCTGTCTTTCTGTCTGGCTGTCTCTCTATCTGTCTTTCTGTCTGGCTGTCTCTCTATCTGTCATTCTGTCTGGCTGTCTCTCTATCTGTCTTTCTGTCTGGCTGTCTCTCTATCTGTCTTTCTGGCTGGCTGTCTCTCTATCTGTCTTTCTGTCTGGCTGTCTCTCTATCTGTCTTTCTGTCTGGCTGTCTCTATATCTGTCTGGCTGTCTGGCTCTCTCTCTACCTGTCTTTCTGTCTGGCTGTCTCTCTATCTGTCTTTCTGTCTGGCTGTCTCTCTATCTGTCTTTATGTCTGGCTGTCTCTCTATCTGTCTTTCTGTCTGGCTGTCTCTCTATCTGTCTTTCTGTCTGGCTGTCTCTCTATCTGTCTTTCTGTCTGTCTGGCTGTCTCTCTATCTGTCTTTCTGTCTGGCTGTCTCTCTATCTGTCTTTCTGTCTGGCTGTCTCTCTATATGTCTTTCTGTCTTGCTGTCTCTATCTCTCTGTCTGTCTGGCTGTCTCTCTATCTGTCTTTCCGTCTGGCTGTCTCTCTATCTGTCTTTTTGTCTGGCTGTCTCTCTATCTGTCTTTCTGTCTGGCTGTCTCTCTATCTGTCTTTCTGTCTGGCTGTCTCTCTATCTGTCTTTCTGTCTGGCTGTCTCTCTATCTGTCTTTCTGTCTGGCTGTCTCTCTATCTGTCTTTCTGTCTGGCTGTCTCTCTATCTGTCTTTCTGTCTGGCTGTCTCTCTATCTGTCTTTCTGTCTGGCTGTCTCTCTATCTGTCTTTCTGTCTGGCTGTCTCTCTATCTGTCTTTCTGTCTGGCTGTCTCTCTATCTGTCTTTCTGTCTGGCTGTCTCTCTATCTGTCTTTCTTTCTGGCTGTCTCTCTATCTGTCTTTCTGTCTGGCTGTCTCTCTATCTGTCTTTCTGTCTGGCTGTCTCTCTATCTGTCTTTCTGTCTGTCTCTCTCTCTATCTGTCTTCTGGCTGGCTCTCTCTCTATCTGTCTGGCTGTCTCTCTATCTGTCTTTCTATATGGCTCTCTCTCTATCTGCCTTTCTGTCTGGCTGTCTCTCTATCTGTCTTTCTGTCTGGCTGTCTCTCTATCTGTCTTTCTGTCTGGCTGTCTCTCTATCTGTCTTTCTGTCTGGCTGTCTCTCTATCTGACAGTCTGTCTCTTTATCTCTCTTTCTGGCTGGCTGTCTCTCTATCTGTCTTTCTGTCTGGCTGTCTCTCTATCTGTCTTTCTGTCTGGCTGTCTCTCTATCTGTCTTTCTGTCTGGCTGTCTCTCTATCTGTCTTTCTGTCTGGCTGTCTCTCTATCTGTCTTTCTGTCTGGCTGTCTCTCTATCTGTCTTTCTGTCTGGCTGTCTCTCTATCTGTCTGGCTGTCTGGCTCTCTCTCTACCTGTCTTTCTGTCTGGCTGTCTCTCTATCTGTCTTTCTGTCTGGCTGTCTCTCTATCTGTCTTTCTGTCTGGCTGTCTCTCTATCTGTCTTTCTGTCTGGCTGTCTCTCTATCTGTCTTTCTGTCTGGCTGTCTCTCTATCTGGCTGTCTCTCTGTCTGGCTGTCTCTCTATCTGTCTTTCTGTCTGGCTGTCTCTCTATCTGTCTTTCTGTCTGGCTGTCTCTCTATATGTCTTTCTGTCTGGCTGTCTCTCTATCTGTCTTTCTGTCTGGCTGTCTCTCTATCTGTCTTTCTGTCTGGCTGTCTCTCTATCTGTCTTTCTGTCTGGCTGTCTCTCTATCTGTCTTTCTGTCTGGCTGTCTCTCTATCTGTCTTTCTGTCTGGCTGTCTCTCTATCTGTCTGGCTGTCTCTCTATCTGTCTTTCTGTCTGGCTGTCTCTCTATCTGTCTTTCTGTCTGGCTGTCTCTCTATCTGTCTTTCTGTCTGGCTGTCTCTCTATCTGTCTTTCTGTCTGGCTGTCTCTCTATCTGTCTGGCTGTCTCTCTATCTGTCTTTCTGTCTGGCTGTCTCTCTATCTGTCTTTCTGTCTGGCTGTCTCTCTATCTGTCTTTCTGTCTGGCTGTCTCTCTATCTGTCTTTCTGTCTGGCTGTCTCTCTATCTGTCTGGCTGTCTCTCTATCTGTCTTTCTGTCTGGCTGTCTCTCTATCTGTCTTTCTGTCTGGCTGTCTCTCTATCTGTCTTTCTGTCTGGCTGTCTCTCTATCTGTCTTTCTGTCTGGCTGTCTCTCTATCTGTCTGGCTGTCTCTGTCTCTCTATCTGTCTTTCTGTCTGGCTGTCTCTCTATCTGTCTTTCTGTCTGGCTGTCTCTCTATCTGTCTTTCTGTCTGGCTGTCTCTCTATCTGTCTTTCTGTCTGGCTGTCTCTCTATCTGTCTTTCTGTCTGGCTGTCTCTCTATCTGTCTTTCTGTCTGGCTGTCTCTCTATCTGTCTTTCTGTCTGGCTGTCTCTCTATCTGTCTTTCTGTCTGGCTGTCTCTCTATCTGTCTTTCTGTCTGGCTGTCTCTCTATCTGTCTTTCTGTCTGGCTGTCTCTCTATCTGTCTTTCTGTCTGGCTGTCTCTCTATCTGTCTTTCTGTCTGGCTGTCTCTCTATCTGTCTTTCTGTCTGGCTGTCTCTCTATCTGTCTTTCTGTCTGGCTGTCTCTCTATCTGTCTTTCTGTCTGGCTGTCTCTCTATCTGTCTTTCTGTCTGGCTGTCTCTCTATCTGTCTTTCTGTCTGGCTGTCTCTCTATCTGTCTTTCTTTCTGGCTGTCTCTCTATCTGTCTTTCTGTCTGGCTGTCTCTCTATCTGTCTTTCTGTCTGGCTGTCTCTCTATCTGTCTTTCTGTCTGGCTGTCTCTCTCTCTGTCTTTCTCTCTCTGTTTCTCTCTCTATCTTTCTCTCTCTGTCTCTCTCTCTATCTTTCTCTCTCTGTCTCTCTCTATATTTCTCTCTCTGTCTCTCTCTCTATCTTTCTCTCTGTCTCTCTCTCTCTACTTTTCTCTCTCTCTCTATCTTTCTCTCTGTCTCTCTCTCTATTTTTTTCTCTCTGTCTCTCTATCTTTCTCTCTCTGCCTCTGTCTCTATCTATCTTTCTCTCTCTGTCTCTTTCTCTCTCTATCTTTCTCTCTCTATCTTTCTCTCTCTCTCTCGCTCTCTCTCTCTCTCTCTCTCTCTCTCTGGCGAGGTCACCCCTTCCCCTTGGATTAAGTTATTTACTTTTTATGATTAACTTATGAGGGCTCCCCCGGCCGTAGATGATAGTGAATTATCATGCAGCCGTAGTTTAGTTGAACATTCACATGCCCGTATTTGCGGAAAAGTGTTTCCATTGGTGCCATTCCATTCTGAAGGCGCAAAGTAGTACAAAGCAGTCAACCAAGAAATCAAGAAAAGCATGAAAAAGGCCAAGGAGAACTGGATTGAAGAACAGTGCCAGGACATTGATGAAGCAAAAAAGCCTATCAGCTGTTTAAAGATCTGACCAGCACAAAGCAAGGGCGACCCACCACAATACAAGACAAAGACGGAAAGTGTCTGACGGAAGAACAAGACATCTTTAAATAGGTGGACAGAATACTGCTCAGAACTCTACAACTACAGAACCACGGGAGACCCAGAGGTACCGAATGTCCCTCCTGCAACTAACAACGACGACCACTCCATCCTTCGTGTAGAAGTGGAAGCAGCAATGAAATCGCGCAAGAAGGGGAAGTCAGCAGGAGTGGACAACATCCCAGGAGAGCTGGTGCAGGCAGGGGGGGGGGGAGAGATGATCAGTGCTTTACTGACCATCTGCAACAAGATCTGGCAGACTGGGGACTGGCCCTCACCGTGGACGCAGTCCCTCATCATCACCCTCCCCAAGAAAGGCAACTTACAGCAATGCCAGAACTACAGAACTATCAGCCTCATCAGCTACCCGAGCAAAGTCATGCTGAAGATCTTACTGAACAGACTGAAGCCACAAGCAGAGAAGATCATCGCTGAAGAACAGGCAGGCTTCAGACAAGGGCGCAGTACAACGGAGCAGATCTTCAACCTTCAACATCTTCAACATCTTTCTGGAAAGACTGACGCCCTAAAAGACCACGAGGGGACAGTCAGCATTGGCGGCAGAACAATCACAAACATACGTTTTGCTGACGACATAGATGGCCTGGCCGGAAGTGAAAAGGAGCTGGAGAACTTAGTGGAGCGCTTAGACACAACCTCCACAAATTTTGGCATGCAGATCAGTGCAGAGAAGACCAAACTGATAACCAACAACACCAACAGCATCAGCACTGACATCAATGTATGTGGCGAGAAACTGAAAACCGTCAACAGCTTCAAATACCTGGGAGCAATTGTCACAGATGCAGGATCCAAACCTGAAATACTCGCCAGAATTGCTCAGACAACAGCGGCACTCACAAAACTCAAGAACAACTGGAAGGACAGGAACATAGCCCTCAGCTCAAAGATCAGACTGATGCGCGCCCTGGTCATGTCCATATTTTTGTATGCCTGTGAGTCATGGACACTAACAGCTGACTTGGAGAGAAGGATACAGGCCATGGAAATGAGATGCTTTCGACGACTCCTTGGCATCTCCTACAAAGACCGCATCACAAAGGACGAAGTCCGAAACAGAATCAGGCAAGCCATCGGGCCCCATGAAGAACTACTGACCACTGTGAAAAGACGCAAACTAAAGTGGTATGGGCACGTCTCACGATCGTCAGGGCTTGCCAAGACTGTGCTCCAAGGCACAGTAAAAGGAGGGAGGAGGAGAGGCAGACAAAGGAAAAGATGGGAGGACAACGTCTCAGAGTGGACAGGGATGAGGCTCAGCGAAACCTTGAGACAGTCCGAGAGGCGAGAGGAATGCAGAGAGCTGGTTGCCAGATCATCTGTGGTGCCCCAACGGTCGTCTAGACTACGGGACAAGTGAAGTTTCCATTGGTTGGAAGAGAGATCGAGATTGGAGACTGTTGCGAGGGAAGAGCCTCGTCTTATATAAGGGTCCAGTGATTTGCTGGAAAGTGACAGAGTTCGATCGCGTCCATGCAGAAGGCATTATATCAGTGAGAATCGGCGCTCAGCGCCGGCGAAAATATCAAGATCTAACGCCGCGCCGACGCTACGTCACTCTCGTCGTCAGAAGTTACGTCACTCTCGTCGTCAGAAGTTACGTCACTCTCTTCGTCAGAAGTTACGTCACTCTCGTCGTCAGAAGTTACGTCACTCGTTTGAAAGAGACAGCCAGAGTTGTGCCGTCTCTTGTCTGAAGAAAAGACCGCGAGAGTTGCGACGTCTCTCGTTTGAAAAAAAAACGCCAGACGCTACGTCACTCTAGTTCGAAAAAGAGTGGCAGAAGTTGCGTCATTCATCGTCTCTTCAAAAGAGGCGCGTCATTCTCCACGCCAGAATATTACGTCACCCTTCCTGTCTGTGTCCACCTCTCCAAGTGAAGATAGGAAGCCATCGACGACTGAGAGAAAAGGCAGAGGCCTCTTGGAAAGAATGCAAATTGGTTTGCTGTGCCTGGGAAAGGAGGCCGTGTGCTATGGTTGTGCTCGTGATTGAATACAATTGTTGGCCCCCCCCCCCCCCCCCCCCCTCCCCCCATCCCTCCAGTGCATGGAGAACCGCTGCTACAACGATTCCCGAGGGCAGGGGACCTCGTGACGTCCGATTGGTTGAACCAGGACTGACACGCCGCTCCTTCACTAGTAACGACCAAAACACGACCAAAGGACACGGTCAGATAAGTTATTCCTTTTTTGATCGGCTGGCGGGCCACTTTTTTCGCTTATGATTATGATTCTGGTTATGAGTACTGTTGCTTCCGCATAATTTATCCCTCACGTTGACCTTGGCAGGGCAATTAAAGAGACTTTTGACATTTAACCCATGACCTCACCGTCTTTGTGTCTCGCGTTCGTGTTTGATAGAATGACTGTGTGAGAGAGTGTCACAAGTGGATCCAGTGATTTCCTCTAGACCTTTGACTTTTCAGTAAAACTAACTGGTCCGGCTTGCGACTCTCTCTCTCTCTTTCTCTCTTTCTCTCTCTCTCTCACTCTCTCTCTCTCTCTCTCTCTCTCTGTCTCTGCCTGTCTCTCTGTCTATCTCTCTGTCTCTCTGTCTCTGTCTCTGCCTCTCTGTCTCTGTCTCTCTCTCTCTCTCTCTCTCTGTCTCTCTCTCTCTCTCTGTATCTGACTCTCTCTCTGTCTCTCTCTCTCTGTCTCTCTCTCTGTCTCTCTCTCTCTCTCTGTCTTTCTCTCTCTCTCTCTGTATCTGACTCTCTCTCTCTCTCTCTGTCTCTCTGTCTCTGCCTCTCTGTCTCTGTCTCTCTCTGTCTCTGTCTCTCTCTCTCTCTGTCTCTCTGTCTCTCTGTCTCTCTGTCTCTCTGTCTCTCTGTCTCTCTGTCTCTGTCTCTCTGTCTCACTTCTGGGCGGATTTCAGGCTTCTGGGCGGACTTCAGGCATCTGCTAGAGAAAGCAGATCTGCATAATGCAGACATAATTGAAGCCTTAGAGAACGTCAACAGACTGTTGTCTGAGGCCTCACAAGCCAGTCGCTACACTTTTCCTTCTCCGTCTGCACATTCGGAGTCTAGGAGTCCTACAGATGACTGCAGTCGCTCTCTGTGACCCACCATGCTGTAGGAGAAAATGAAACCCTACACCAGAACTCCCCCCCTTCCCCCCCATCCGCAACGGCATCCCAAAGACAATTTCCTATCCCCTCCCCTCCCCAATCATTCTAGTAAACTAGAGATTTCGCCTTTGTCTCTCTCTCTGTCTCTCTCTCAGTCTCTGACTGTCTGTCTGTCTGTCTGCCTCTCTCTCTCTCTCTCTCTCTCTCTCTCTCTCTCTCTCTCTCTCTCTCTCTCTCTCTCCCCTGGTTCGAGACTACCACTGAAGAAAGACGCGTCTGTAGCATCGTCAAATCAGAATACCGTGTGACTGGAGAAATACCGCACAGTGGATGATGATGTTTGGCGACAACTTTCCTGACGTGCTCCAGAACGCGGTGAGAGACATTACAAACACACATCATTTGCAGAATTGGACAATTGATTCGAATTGTCCTCGTGACATTGTCATCAATATGAAATGGATGAGTCCAATCCCGCCATTGGTTTCTGGACCTCAACGAGTTATTGCCAAAACTCACAAATCTCCCTCAAAGCGCTCTCGAGACCGCGTACGTTCTAGGAAATGGAGATCTCAACACTGGCGTGTACACCAAGCGAGTGACACCGAAAAAGAGCACAGGAATCCTTCATATGATGGAATTCAACGGCCACCCCCATCTCGAGCAGTGA
>JAWQFJ010035100.1:22500-44547 GCA_034096865.1 Theodoxus fluviatilis | reverse complement strand
ATCTGTCCCGGAATTATGTCATCACAACTGCACGCCTTGCTCCTCCAGTACCCTCGGCAACCAAGCATCCCCGCTTCCCAAGCATTCCTTTTCCTATAGCCGTGATGCAGTCTGCACTCCGTTGTCCCAGACGACAATGAGTCGTGCCTGCTGCAGTCGAACCTGACATAATTGGAAAACCTGGTCATGAGCTAGAAGCCACAGCCAATCAATCAGCATCGGGGGTTGGGTGACCGCTTGCTCTGGTTCGGCACGAAGTGAAAAATTAACATTCGACACTTCAATGTTTTACGCACCTCTGAGATGTTTTTTCGGGGCGGGCACACGCACACTATAAAAAGAGAGGCGAAAGCTTTGCAATATTCTGACCACATGTAACATCCTGTTTAAATGGAAGAGTTCTTGCTGACCCCTTGAGGTCAAGCAGGAAAGCAAAGCTTCCCTTTAAAAAAAAGCTTCTCCTTGAGGACACAAAGCAAAAAAGAAGCAAAAGCTCCACTTAGAAGCAAGCAATGCTCATAGCAAAGCAAAGCTCCCGTCTTCACAGCAACACAAAACCCCCCTCTGACATTCTATGTATAGGGCCCCCCTGTGGGTTCTTGGGGCCCGAGTCCTCAGAACACACACCCCGCCGCCCCCGCGCGCGTTCTCCCTAGTGATTCGTGTTAACGAGGGCGAAAAAAACCCAACACCTCAACGAAAATAAAAATACACATAGAATCACATAGGTGGACAACCGTGACCGTTGCCTTGATGATTTGCAACGCCTACTCTAAAATATTCTGGTGAAGAGGCTGTCCTGACTCAAGGCCTTATAAAAACCCGCTTCACAGCGGCTGCTCTGCTGCCTGATAGGACCGTATACGTTGTCGTTTCGTCGTTTTGTGTCGTTTTCGTCGGTCGCGTAATTCGTCGTCGTCGTAATTTCCCGTTTCGTCGTACCCGTTCGTAAGTCGTCCGGTTAAGTAACAGTCGTTCGTAGTTATCGTTTCCGTTCTCGTTACAAGACTCCCATCATCCATCCATCCCACCCACCCCCACCCCCCTCCTACCATCTCCCCACCCCCAACCACCCACCCTTCCCACAACCCACAATCCTAAGCTGTCCCTGCTTCCCCTCACCCACAGTTACCAAATCCATCCATCTCGTCCTAATCCCATCCATCCACCCATCCACCCCCATCCAACCCCATCCCATCCATCCCATCCATCCATCCACCCATCCACTCAATCCATCCATCCATCCATCCATCCATCCATCCATTCATCCATCCATCAATCAATCCTACGTATAAGCCGAATAACTTGGGAAACAGTGACTTTATTTCTGCTTAATCTTACGAACTCCTGCGAATGTCGTCGTCCATGGCCTTACATAGCTTACACAGAATTTAAGACCGTAAAATTCCAATCATCATCATCATCATCATCATCATCATCATTTTTATCATCGTCATCATCATCATCATCATCTTCTTCTTCTTCTTCTTCTTCTTCTTCTTCTTCTTCTTCTTCTTCTTCTTCTTCTTCTTCTTCTTCTTCTTCTTCTTCTTCTTCTTCTTCTTCTTCTTCTTCTTCTTCTTCTTCTTCTCTGCGTGCACGTTCATGTCTGCATCAGATATGGGTTGAGAGCATTTGCACGAAAGTTTAAAGAGCTGTCAACAGCGCGAAAAAACCCCCCACACAACTAAGTTGTGGTAAAACGTTTCCTTTGTCACTTCACAGCGGTGGTCTTGCTCTCTACTGAAAACCGACAACAGATGGATCTCTACACTTAACCACTCCGTCGCCTGACAGATATACGGCTCCTTCCCTAAGTTTTGCCTACCCGCTCTTTGCTCGTGCCCATACATTTTTTCCACATCTCGAGTGATGCATGACAGACGACGCCCATTAGCAAAGCGCGAGAATCCCAGGACATGTATGCAATTTCAGAACAAGTTAGCTTGCTGTTTGCAATGAGACAACATATTTACCAAATCAACGTGACCCATGTACCAATTACGATCATGAGGGGGGGGGGGGGGGGGGGGGGGGGTGCGGGGCGGCGGTTCTTTCGGGATAAGATAATGATGATTGTATAATCACTGCAAGCTATGGCTTGAAGGTACCAGAAATGAATGCAAACAAAAAAGGTCAAACGCAAGTAGTATCAAAGCTAACGGAGCTGGTTTTTACACAACGATTTAATACCCACAACTAATCTGCTTTACAAAGGTCAACGTATTTGATTTTTTTTCCTCCCCCCCCCCTCTCTCTCTCTCTCTCTCTCTCTCTCTCTCTCTCTCTCTCTCTCTCTCTCTCTCTCTCTCTCTCTCTCTCTTTCTCTCTCTCTCTCTCTTTCTCTCTCTCTCTCTTTCTCTCTCTCTCTCTCTCTCTTCTCTCTCTCTCCTTCTCTCTACTCTCTCTCCTCTCTCTTCTGTCTCCACTCTTTCTTCTCTCTCTCTCCTCCTCCTCTCTCCGTCTCCACTCTCTCTTCCCTTCTCTCTTTTCATCCCTTTCTCTAATCCTGACCTCCGTTGTCTCCTCTTTCTCTAACGCGTGCAAAGGGATTCGGGGCAGGCTGTAAATTAGCGCGCTGAAGTCCTTGTTGGCAAGGGAGCTCCCCACCTCAGTAAGATTATCCTCCCTCTGCCAAGGTGTCAGCGTTCCTTATCAAATTAATGTCGCCGCTTTGTCGTTCGTCTAATTCTCTCGCCAAGTGACGAATGCTCCTCCCACCAAAACTCAAGTGCCGAAATAACAAGAAGAAGAAAAAAGAGAAACGTAATATACGTAGACGAATACTTCGCCAGATGGTCTCAAATATAAGTGGTCATCGATATTCCATCGCGGTCGAGCGGGGGGTGGGGTGGAAGGTTGTTGGGTGGATTTTAGCGGGAGGGGAGGCGCTCGAGCGGATGAGCCGAGAGAGAGAGAGAGATGAGACGAGCGAGAGAGAGGATCGGAACGGACGAATGAAGGAGAGACAGAGAGAGATGAAGAGGGGGATGAGAGAGAGACCCGAGAGACCCGCAGAGGAGAAGCCTAAAACTCAAAATCAAAAATTTTTCATGCAAACGAGAAACTCCCCACTGCCACAAACATACTCCTTCACAAAACTTCCACAAACTAAGCCCACAAGAAACATAGGAAAAGCAAACGGAGGAGAGGACGGAAACACGCAACGGAATGGCAATCACGCAATTAAGACGTCTCTCACTGCAGGAGAAATCCATCCTCATCCCCCCCCCCCCTCCCCTTCGTCCCCCACCCCACCCCCACCCTTCCTCCTCCCACTCAAAAAAAATTCTACGCCAACGCGATGCCGACTGCTGGACAAAAAGCACATCTGACTAGCAGGAACTTCCTGACTGTCTCTCCCACGGAGTCGGAGGGGTTGGCGGTGTGTTTGGCTGTCCAGCCATCCATGTCTCCCACAGGCCATGTCTTGTGGAGGAACCAGGCAGGAATTAATCCGCTCGCTCCGAGAGGGCCTGCGGATGATGCAAATTTCCACGGCCCCCTTTCTCCGCCTGGGCCTGTCAGAATTTCCAATGACGACCAGCGTCCGTGGGAGGCAAGGGGGAAGGAAATTGACGCGGGAAACAAACCTTTGTTGCTCCAATCAAATTATTTGGCCAGTCACTATCGCCTCTGCTCGACTAATGGAGGGGAAAATTAAAGGAAAAACTCCTCCCGTCGGCTTGTTTCCTTTTGCCCGTGTCATGCCTATGCTCCCTGTTTACTCCGGACAGCGGGTTTAACTGCAGCAGCGAGCCGATGATGGGAAGATGTCGAAATCAAATTTAACTATTACGAGAGCGCAATTATAACATGCAAATTTCCTCATTGTCCGGCCAGCAGGGTGCACCCATGCGTGCTGTTGCATACATAAATTAAGGCAACTAATCAAATCCCACGGGAGCACAGGGTGGGAGAAGAGTTTAAACACAGCAAGAGAAGGAGGAGGCAGAGGGAACGTTCATGGAGGACGATATGAGAGAACAGCAGGGAAGAGAAGAGGGGGTGGGGAAGAGGGAAGGCGAGTAGAAGATGCGAGAGATCGAACTTGAGCGGGAGGGAAACACGACCAGGCAACCAATCATTGAAACTACACAAGAAAGCTAGCAAGACAAGTAGCCGTCCGAGCATCATCTACATCGGATTAACCTCTCCTACCCCCGTAACTGGTAAATGTTGACTGAGAGAGAGATCCGCTACAATAGTGAATGCCCAACATCATAAGAGTTCACGCGTGTTGCCTCCCTTTTTTTTTTGACTATGTGTTCCGATTCCCCCTTCTCACGGCCCTACCCTACACCTCCCCCATTTTCTGAACCAGACGTCAATACCATTCCTAGTCCACATCTGCCCTACTCCTATCTTGCTGTGCTTCAAACCTCTATCTCCCACTGCTCCACCCGCATGCCGTTGCGAGATTGATATAGTTCGCGGCGCGGATTATAAATTCTCTTGTTAAATGGCAACAGCCCAGCCGCATGACCGATGCACCCCACACACCCCCCACCCAACACCACAACCAACTGCTGAACGGACGAATGGAGCGGGAATTGGCCATGCTCTAATATCCGTAAGCAATTTGATTAATAAGACCATACATTCCCATCATCCGCCTCCGCGCTGCAGTTAACATCTACTGTCCGAGGAGTAAAACTAGGAGCATAGGCATGACCGGGCAAAGGAACAAGCCGAACGAGGAGGAGTTTTTCCGGATTATTTCCCGCATCCAGTCCAGTCGAGCAGAGGCGATAGCTGACTTGGCCCAAATCAATTTGAATTTGGCAGCCATACAAAGCCGCTTTGTTTCCCCGCCGTCAATTCCTTAACGCCTATAGCCCTCACACAGCGACGTGAGATCGCCATGGTTAAATTCTACTGAACACCAGGTCCAGCTGAGTAAAGGGGTGTGGGCCCGTGGAAATATTGCATCCCATCCGCCAGGCCAGTCCTCAGTGGAGCGAGCGGATTAAATTCCTGCACGTGGTTATCCTCCACAAGACATAAGGCATGTGGGAGACAATGGGATGGCTGGACAGCACAAAAACACAGCGCCCAACCCGTAACCGCCTCCGTCCGGAGAGTGACCATGCACTCAGATAGTTCCTCGCACTAAGGTATCACAGATGTAGCCTTCTTTAGTCCAGCAGTCGGCATCGCGTGTGTATGAATTTTTATGATGATAGGCGAGGTACAGGAATAGACGTGTGGGGTGGGATGCGAGGGACGAAGGGGAGGGACGGGTGGTAGCCCTGCATACACTATATCTCCTGCACTGTGGAAAGAGCACGGTCTGAAGTTTGGTGATTGCCTGCGATGCAGTTTCGTACCCTTCACGATGGCTTACCCATGCAGGTATTACTTGTGTCCTAATGTGAGTTCTTGCTGAGCGAGTGAATGGGGTGTGTGCAATAAAGCGAAGTTCATCCGTTATGGCATGATAATTATTAATCTTTATAGTTTAGGAATACTCATCTCTCTCTCTCTCTCCTCGTCCTACTAACTCTCTACTGCTGACTACACTACTCTCAATATACTCCTCACTTCTCTCTCTACCTACCCTCTCCCCCCTTCCCCCTCCTCATCCACAAACACTTCCAAAGCACTCCGATATCGCATCGTAGAATCAGATGAAAACGATTTTAAACCGTTCGCCCGAAGTATACGATTGAACGTATCTAACTTACGTCTTCTCTAGATCTATACCTATTGCCACAACTACGCTCGACTCTTTTTACTCTCTTGCTAATGTCTATTTCGGCACTTGAGTTTTGGTGGGAGGAGCATTCGTCACTGGTACGCCCAAGAAGAATTAAGACCCGAACACGACATAAAGCAGCGACATTATATTGATAAGCGAAACGCTGACAGCACTCCCGCCTCCTCCCCCCCCCCTCCCCCCCCCCCCCCCCCCCCGACACTCCTTATCTGGTCAGAGGGAGATAATACGTATACTGCAGCGTTGGGGAGCTCTCTGCCAACAAGGACTTCAGCGCGCTAATTTACAGGCCTGCCCTCCAGAAGTCCCCTCTCAACGCGTTAGAGAAAGAAGGAAGACAACGCCTGAATGTCAGATTAGCAAGAAAGCGACATGAAGAGAGACACACGAGAAGCAGAGAGCCAGCAAGACGCCTCTAAGAGGAGTGACGTGAGGACGCAGATGAGAGGGGAAGCTTCGACTTATCTGAGGAGAGACAAAGATGCCCACGAGAGAATAGGAGAACGACGAGAAGAACACATAGATGAGATACAGGATACAGGAGCAAGAGAAGGAGAGAATGACGATTGAGAGCGAGACAAAGAGAGAGAACGCGCAACAGAGCGATGGACCAGATGACGAAAAGGTGACGTTGGGCAGGACGAGAGGGATAGTAGAGGAAGACAGGACCAGACGAGAGGATGTAAGGAGTTCCGCAGAGGATAGAAAGGCCGAGATGAGCAGGAGAGCAGAGAGAGACGAGGACCAAGCCGATGAAGAGGGAGAGAGGCAGAGCAACGGGCACGGAGCAAGCCAGAGAGAAGAGAGAGAGAGAGACAGAGGCGGGCGGGAGGACAAAAAATAAAATACGTGGACCTTTTGTAAAGCAGATTAGTTGTGGGTATTAATCGTTGTGTAAAAACCAGCTCCGTTAGCTTTGATACTACTTAAGCGTTTGGACCTTTTACTTTGACATCTTGCATTGCTATTTTACTGTTGTACCTGTTCAAGCCCAGCACTTGCAGTGCATTATACAAATCACTACATTATTAGCTTATCCACGACACGAAGAACAGCCGCGCCCGCACCCCCACCCCCCCCCCCCCCCCCTCATGAATCGTACTATGAGATACCACGTGGGTGCACGATTGAATTTATAGGCTAAATCAATGTTGTCTTCATTAGACGAACCAGCAAGCTAACTTGTTCTGGAAATTGTTCAATGACCGGTCCTCCGGGGCACTACTCGAGCGCCATCTGCTATATGGAGCGTGTCGCCTCGAATCATGCTCACCCTCGAGATAGTGGGAACACAATGTATTCGGCATCGACGCAAAGATAGCGGGATAGCCAAAAACTTTAGGGAAAGGATCCGTATATCTGTGCCAGGCCGACCCGAAAAATTGCAGAGCCAAAACTGTAGGTTAAGTCGATAGAGATCCATCTGCTTAGTCGCCGTTTTTCTACCGTAGTAGAGTAGCCAGTACCACCGCTGTCGAGTGACAAAGGAAACCGTTTTTAACCACAACCATTAGTTGTAGTGTGGGGGTTTTTGTTCGCGCCCCCCGCTGATTGAACAGCAATTCCCCCTTTATTAACGTTCGCTGCCAAAATGCTCTCAACCCATACATGAGGCCCAGACATGAACGTGCACTGCAGAGAAGCAGAAGAAGAAGAAGAAGAAGACAGAAGAAGAAGAAGAAGAAGTAAGAAGAAGAAGAAGACTGAAGAGAGAAGAAGGGAAGAAGAAGAAGAAGAACGAATTAGATAGATAAGAGGAAGAGAGCATGATGAATGATGAGTAGTACGCTGCATAACAACTGATGATGATGATGATGATGATGATGATGATTGGAATTTTACGGTCTTAAATTCTGTGTAAGCTATGTAAGGCCATGGACGACGACATTCGCAGGAGTTCGTAAGATTAAGCAGAAATAAAGTCACTGTTTCCCAAGTTATTCGGCTTATACGTAGGATTGATTGATGGATGGATGAATGGATGGATGGATGGATGGATGGATGGATGGATGGATGGATGGGTGGATGGATGGATGGATGGATGGGTGGATGGGTGGATGGGTGGATGGATGGATGGATGGATGGATGGATGGGTGAGTGGGTGAGTGGGTGGGTGGGTGGATGGATGGATGGAGTGTTACGGCCTATCAGCCTGTGTAGGTTTTATAAGGCCATTGAGCAGGACACTCACCAGAATATTTTAGAGTAGGTGCAAATCAAGTCACGTTGTCCCTATGTATTCGCCTCGTACGAATCGCCTAGGGAGACGCGGGGTGTGTGTTCTGACCCCCAACCCACAGGGGGCCTATACATAGGAAGTCACGAGGGGGGTTGTGTGCTGTGAAGACGAGCTTGCTTCCTCAAGGGTCCGCAAGAAACTCTTCCATTTAAACAGGATGTTACATGTGCAGAATATTGCAGCTTCTCTCTTTTTTGCGCCCCGAAAAACATCTCAAGGGTGCGTACACATTGAAGTGTCAATGTTTTTTTCACCTTCGTCCGAAACAAGCGGTCCACCCCATGCTTTGGCTTCCATTACCTTCCAATTAATGTCAGGTCGACTGCACGACTTGCGTCTGGGACACGTGCAGCACGTGCATCACGGCTATAATGCTTGGGAAGAGCAAGGCGTGCAGTTGTGATGACATATGCCACGCTTGTGCACGCCCGTCTTGGCCCCCGTAAATTGGCACGATTACCCTTGCTGATGGATGCTTCTGCGACTGGCGTGGCGACGGGGAGAGGGGAAGGCTGCAACAGAGAAAGTGTCGGGGTCACAGAGAGAAAAGTTACTGATGCAAGGGGTGAGCAGGAAGAGCTTGCGGTTGAGCTTTGGAGAACAAGACAGATGGCAGGAAAGAACGAAAGAAAGATGAATGAAAGCGTTTCATTGGCAAGGACACCACGCCTGTCCAGAAATTGTGGTGTACTTTTCTCTCACTTTCTCTCTCTCTCTCTCTCTCTCTCTCTCTCTCTCTCTCTCTCTCTCTCTCTCTCTCTCTCTCTCTCTCTCTCTCTCTCTCTCTCTCTCTGTCTCTCTTTCTCTCTCTCTCTGTCTCTGTCTGTCTGTCTGTCTCTCTCTCTCTCTCTCTCTCTCTCTGTATCTTTTTCTGTATCCTTTTTTCTGTCTCTGTGTGTGTGTATATATATATATATATATATATATATATATATATATATATATATATATATATATATATTATATCTCCCCCTCCTCCCCCTCTCTCTCTCACATACTCACCCGCTCTCTATCTCTCTCACATACTCACCCGCTCTCTCTCTCTCTCTCTCTCTCTCTCTCTCTCTCTCTCTCTCTCTCTCTCTCCACACACACGCTCGTGCGCGCGGAGTGAAAGAGCCGCAAAGACGAGACGGCAAGAAACAAATGAATGGGAGAGAGAGAAAGAAACGGAACCTAACTGGTAGATTCAATCTTCTCAGAAACAAGAATTGAAAGGCACAGGCCAATTAAATCAATGAGTCTCCCAATGTTAGCCGTATGAATGCACCTCCACTTGAAAGTCCTAGTGGTGCGTTGAAAATGGTTTCAGGTTTCAAAATGCATCCGAAATCGACTACAGCGTGGGCAGCTGCAATGTTAGTGACGTCATGACGTGCCGAAGAAGGCAGGACAGAGTAGAGTTAAACCTGAGTACCGAGTGTCTCCAAGCCAGCTGTAGATGATGACCACTGGTCACATAGTCACTGTCCTACCAGGCATTGCAGGATGACCCCTCCATGTCTAGTGGATAGTGAAACCACCGGGTCTCAATGCACTGAACCATAACCGCGTATGAAGCCATCACGGGTAGCTAGCTGTCTGATCCCTCCGTCATCCACCCGTTTGCGCTGCCTTCCGGATTCTACCAGCATTGGATCCCCTGCCTCGACCTTGTCAGTCAGCATGACTCTTGATGGTCACGATAATATTGTTTGTCAAGGATTTTTTCCCCTGGTGTGTGATGATGACCTATCTCTTCTAGAATGATCTGAGAGGAATGCGTCTCAAAAGGTTTAACCATGGAAGTGCTGATCTTACCAATATCAGTGCTTTCCTTAATGTGTTGCTACGGTTATTGCTGCAACCTGGCATAGCGTCTGCCCTTTGAACTTCAGGCGAATGTTTTGACGTATAGAGCGCGCGCAATCTACAGTTTCTTCATGCGCGGTAGGCTATGTTTTCAAACATTCTGTTTCGGTCGGTAATCGATTTCTTTACTCTCATTCTGGGGGAAATATTAGCAAATTATTGAAACGACACACAGCGTTTCAACTTTTTCTTCCCCGTCTGCCAGTTTGTCTGTCTTGATTTATTGGAACGATGCAGAAGATGAGCTTTCTGCTTCAACCCGACTGGTAATCTTTCTCTGTGACCCTTTTCAACATCGTATCTTTCTCCTCAAGTGCACATGATTCTTTTGGCACTTGCCCAGACAATGCCTACTCTCTGGGCATGCCTGGTCGTCCCAAGGCCGATACAAGTGATAGGATTTCCCCCTGACACGATAAGCTATCAGGCAGAATCTGCTTATCTGCCTGCATCGGTGAGGGATTCTGTCTCTGGGAGACGTCTTCTCGAAAACGTGGCTTTCCTTGGTTTGGCGGGGGTTCTCAAAGAAACAAAGTGTGAAAGTAATACAAAGGGAAGTCCTCTTTTTTTGTACGCCTGTGTTCTGGAAAAGCCGTGCAGGATTATGGACGACACGGCTGATGAAAAGAGAGGGTTGTAAGGTATTGCTGTACTACGATTCATTGAATGTGAGTAGGTAATAGTCACATTGTGATTAGTTTTTTTCTTCTCTATCCGGGAGTGTACCCGTTATGTATTGGAATAGAAAGAAAAGAACATTAGACCCACTGCTTATAGACGAATAAGTAGGGAGATCGAGACTCAATGTGCTTTTAGTGACTAACAGGCACTAGCGATGTTCGTGGTTAATGACCTTACGTAGCCTACAGAGGTTGAAAGGCCGTAACACTCTATTTCATTCTGGGAATGTTGATAAATTTTCAGTGGAATAGTTTCAAAGAAACCAGAATTGCGACCTCTAATGCTGCACTGAAACACATCACTTAGTGTTACAGGAGAGATTCACAGATAAGTGCAGAGACTTTTCAGTCATCTTGCTCTACGCCTATTTGCCTTGGTCCCCCTGTGGGTTGGGGGTCAGAATAGACCCACCGCGTCTCTCTACGCGATTCGTGAGAGGCGAATAACTAGGGACACCGTGACATGATTTGCGTTTAGTCTTTACTGCTCTAGTGATTGTCGTGCTTAGTGGCCTTACATAGCCTTCAAAGGCTGATGGGCCGTAAAACACCATCCATCCATCCATCCATCCATCCCTACGTGATTCGTGAGAGGCGAATAAATAGGGACATCGTGACTTAATTTGCGTTTACTCTGAACTATTCAAGTGATTCTCGTGTTTAATGGCCTTACATAGCCCACCAAGGCTGATAGGTCGTAGAACACCAAACATCCATCCACACATCCTGTCTGTCTCGGAGCGGCTGCGTTCGAACGCCTCCGTGCAGAAGCCACACGAGGAAGTTTCCACAGCCCTGCAGCTACGGAGCCGGAACACCGCGTCTGGCAAACACACGGAGTAGCGGCGTGCTGTTACGGAAGAGGCGAAATTACACGCCGAGGATAATTTTCAAGGCGGGCATATGTTCTGGAGGGAAACCGAATATTGCAGTTTTCTCTAGTGGAAAAGGGCAAACGGGGACTGCACTGTGTGTGTGTGCACGCAAGCTTAGTTCTGCAAACGCCGGGGGTGGGGGTAAGGGGGGAGGGAGTGCTACGCCATATGGTTGCAAATAAGTGAGTCACGCTGCTCCAACGTCTATTGTAGATCTCTGACTCACGTCTGAGAAGGACAATTTTCAACCGTGTTTGTTTTCGATGCGCCTGTGCAATTTGTGTCAATTCCGAACTGTTGACTACGAGTCTGGGGGGAAGGATCGGTTGCGTGGAAAAGGGTGCTTCGTGGAGGAATGGGAGTGAAAGAAGGAATTAGGGGGAAGGAAGGAGAGCTTCTTGAGCAAACAGTGCAAAGGTCACGGTGCTGATCCCGAGAGGTCCACTCATCGATGCCATCAGGTGTGGTCAAGGGTTTGGTCGCGTCTGGCAATGAAGTCTCTGGAAATGTGGATGGAGGAAGAGCAAGCTGTGGTGTTGAAGAAACACGGTGAAAGGAGACCGGGAGAGGGGGGAGAGAGTTGGTGAAAAGGAGGGAGAGGAGAGGAGACGGTGGTCAACCAGGATGATCCTCCACGGACCGCGATGATTATCTGTGGGATTTGATCAGCACACATAGCTTTTGTCGTCCAAGATGCGGTGGCCAGAACCCTTCTACAGACGATGTCCATTCTCCGCCTCTTCCCCCCCCCACTCCAACCACGTCTTCCTGCAACCTTGTCCCCTCCCCCCCTCATCCCCACCCCCTTCCTTCCCCTCCCTGTACCCCCATTGTCCCCTTCCGTCCTCCAGAACCCTGCTCTGGTATCTTTCTCAAGGGTTGTGTCCATTGCCCTTTCCATGGCCTTATATTCACGCTCGCGCACGTCCGCACACGCACGCAAGCACGTGCGCACGTATACATGCACATAAACACTCCCACCTGCTTCTGTCCTTATCGTATCCTCCGTTTTACTCGCTTCAACCCCACCCCGCGTCTACCCTCGTCTATCCACCTCGCCACACCATATAATTATTGCATCTCTATCGTCTCAACCTCCCTCACCCTCCACCCTCAACCCTCCTAACCCCCCTCCTGACCCTCATCCGCCTCCCCCCCCCCCCCCATTCCCGCACATCCCACCCCCCACCCCCCATCCCTCCATCCCATCCCTCCCACCCCGCACCACACCCCGTCACCCCCACCTCATCACCCCCACCTAATCACCATCACCTCATCTCCCCATCCCCCCCCATCCCCCATCCCCTCCTCCCTCCCACCCCATCCCCCCATTCCATTCCCCCATCCCCCACCCCATCCCTTCTCGATCTCTGGCGCCACCATGCCCAGTCTCGGGATAAGGTTTTCTCGGCGCCTTTCTAAGCAGCAATTTGCGCGGCGTTGATCTGGCGGTCAATGGTTCGGTCCTCGGCTTGTCCCGCGCCAAGACTACGTCAATGGCATATTGACAGAGGCGCCCGCCGCGCTCCAGTGCTGCCTGGTGTGGCTCCAGTGCTGCCTGGTGTGGCTCCAGTGCTGCCTGGTGTGGCTCCAGTGCTGCCTGGTGTGGCTCCAGTGCTGCCTGGTGTGGCTCCAGTGCTGCCTGGTGTGGCTCCAGTGCTGCCTGGTGTGGCTCCAGTGCTGCCTGGTGAGGCTCCAGTGCTGCCTGGTGTGGCTCCAGTGCTGCCTGGTGTGGCTCCAGTGTGGAGAGAGAAAAATCCACACAGGGCCAAGGCCCGCTCCCCTCCTGTGTCCCGACCTCCCGCGTTCCGCTGGCCGGAGTAGTGCGCTGTTTGGATGAGTTTTTGTCCCGCAGCACGTTTATTAGTCCTGGCGTAATGGAAGCTAATGGGGCTGCCCATTGATTAGCAATGGGGTCTTTGGGGCCATCTCCTCCGGCCCCCTCCTGTCGCCCCCCCCCCCCCCCCCCTGTTGGTCTTCCCACTCCCCCCTGCTTTCAGGAATTCTTCTCCCCCGCCCTTTCTTGTCGCTTTCTTGCTTAACCCTCTACCTTCCTTCTGACCTTTTACTGGTGCGTCAGATTCATTCCTCCCCACACCCGATTTCAAGATTCTTCCTCCGCCCTCCTAGCACAACACAGGGCGCCACCAGGTTTCTGTTACTCTTCAGATTTTCTTTCAGTCTCTCTCCATACATCCATCTCCAACCATCCATCCATCTCCATCCATATATCCATCCATCCATCCATCCATCCATCTCCATCCATCCATCCATCTCCATCCATCCATCTCCATCCATATCTCCATCCATCTCCATCCATCCATCTCCATCCATCTATTCACCCACCTCTCTATTTTTTTCGTCTTTGATTCTCATCAGACTCTTGTGTTCCTTCATCCTTTCTGTCTTATCCTTGTTCCCGTCTCGGTCCAGACTTTTCCTCGCCCACAGACTACTTACCTACATTACCTCGTACGTTGAGTCGGGTTTTCTGTCCTCTATCTATCTGAAACGCAAGTTGCTCCTTCCAGTCATTGTGCCTTTTGCCAGACAGTTTTTCTCGTATTTTACCCTGCGTCTCTCCCGCTCTTTTTTTAACCTCTTGTCTTGGTATTTATCTTTAGCCCCTGCCAGATCTTCCCTGCTCACAGTCCAAATAAATTACTCACTTGCACCCTTCCCTCTACCTCCAGCATCCCCCCTCCCTCCCCCCTCCCTTCCTCCTTTTCATCACCATCTTTTTTTCCTCTCTTAAAGTCGATGGGCAGTCCTCCTTCATCGACAACACCGCACCACAGGCTCTTACAGAAATTCTTGCAGTCTACACGCCCTTCAGATCTCTACGCTCAGCTGTTGAGTCTAGAATGCTTAAGGTCCCCCGCCGTAATAAGAAAACTTAAGGATAGAGTGCCTTCTCCTGTATCGGACCTGTAACCTGGAAAAGTCTCCCTCTCTCAGTCCGTCATTCTGACACTCTGCCCCAGTTCAAAAGTGCTCTAAAGACCCACCTCTTCCGATCCGCCTTTCCCGCTGAGCTGCTTCGCCTTACTTGACCTGGCCGACAAGTGCTGTGTATATTGTATAGTTTGTTCTATTTGTTCTATTGGATCTTAGTTTTAGTTTTTTGTTTATGTATGTTGTGTGTGAGTTTTTTGTGGGAATGTGATGTTGAGTGGTTGTATGAGTGTTGATTCTTAGGATTGTAAACGAAATTGAGCTTGCCTGTCAAGGGAAGGTATGTGCTTATGAATAAACTATTAATATTATTATTATTATTATTATTATTATTATTATTATTATTATTATTATTATTATTATTATTATTATTATTATTATTATTATTATTATTATTATTATTATTATTATTATTATTATTATTATTATTATTATTATTATTATTATTATTATTATTATTTACCCTCACGTACGCCAAGGCACGTGTTGGAAGGGAACGTGGGGTGTGGGAGTTCCCATGGCTGATTGATTTCCACCCTTGCCCTTTGTGGGCAAGATTGGGAGATCGATGAAGATCGATCCCAGGAGTCAAGTACTTGGGGCGCGATTGTTAGGCAAGCGGCTCGGCTCGATGGCTAGTCGAGG
Source organism: Theodoxus fluviatilis (assembly GCA_034096865.1). Classification (NCBI taxonomy): domain Eukaryota; kingdom Metazoa; phylum Mollusca; class Gastropoda; order Cycloneritida; family Neritidae; genus Theodoxus; species Theodoxus fluviatilis. The sequence goes on along the minus strand of JAWQFJ010035100.1, from coordinate 29,583 downwards.
GCGAGCGAGACGCACCTGCGGCTAATGAGCGAGAAAAGTAGGCAACGCCTAGCCCTCGAGATTCTACGCCTAACAAACGTGCCCTTGGGCGTGTTGCAGGGGGCGCTCCGCCTGTCACTAGCCAGGGGTAAAATGGACACCAGTGGTACGGATCTGTGGATCGGATGCAGCGCATCTGCTGACAACTAATTTAGGGCTGCAGCCACGTTGTCATTTTGGAAGATTTGCACCTCGAAGTTTGTTATTACAGTTTTTGCACTCTAAAACGAAATATGGTTTGTGTTCCAAGACAGACGTTACGAAAAAGCTGTTCCTGACGGATTCGTAAGTACACATTGTTTCGTGGTCGCTGTTTGGTGAAATTATTTAAATGCGCGACAGTTTATGTCGCGATAGCGCACTAAGATTGCGGTGGAACTTTCTCGAATTCGCATTACTCGCGTGACATCCTTCGCTCTGTGTTTCAATGATAAAAGTTTTTAGGCGAGTGTGGGTTTTAAATTTGGAGTATGAGTATTTTATCGTTTCTTTATGTCGCTCATTTATGACACGACTGAAGTCATTCAATTTGGCATTTAGCTGCGGCTGGATAGGGATCCCTCATTTTCAGTCCTGGATCAGTCATTCCCCAATGAATTCGCCCCTTCCTTCAGAATGCCACCCCTCAATCACGTGATGCTGCAATCCCGTTGTGTTTATTGCCCTGAACGGAGTTATCTACCCTTTGTGACCTCTTGACTGCGTGAAGGAGCGATCCATCACTCTAGCAGGGCCATTGTGTCGTGCCCCTGGTGGCGGATGCCCGTCGTACCGGAAGTGCAGAAGCCACTCCTGGAGCGATGGCGGATGGGGAGTGTCCGCTTGTACCGGAAGTCAACTAAAGACGAGGCCGACTAACGTCAGCAGTTGTAGCTTTGCCTCTGCTTCTTCTTTCCCTTGAATCGTGAGCTCGCTGTAGGCTGCTTTTGGTGAACTGTCACAAGGAACTGTTCTGTCAGTAGGGAATCATAGAGCGTCCTTCAGGAATTCCGGTTAAGAATACGCTTCTATGTAATGAGGATGCGCGCGCATCGCGCATCACGATCACGATGTGTGGAATCGAATTGGGTCACATTTCACAAAATAGCCGTCTGACGATTAAATAACCATACATTTAGCATCAGACTTTTCATTTACCCCTAAAATAAGGCAAGCATCGCATAACTTGATGTTTTGATTAACTAGTAAGGAAAATCTAGCAATTTAAAATGTGAAGCGTGACATCTTTTGGGTCGCCGTAGTCGAAGCAGTTGGTCGACTAAACTACGCCTGAAATGTTTACTGTTTGTCAGTCAAGCCATTTAATTTTACAAATCAGCAGTTGAAACGACATGGTATCATTTTCTTGTGATTACAGTAACGTTAGGACAACGGAAGAATGCAAAGATACTCACCGACAAGGAGTCTGGCAAAACGTCCGTTTTCAAGGAATACGTTCCGGCGAAACTTGTGAATTACCATATCGCAGAAACCGGATGTCACGTGACAGCACAAGGTGTGACGTAGAATGCAAGAATGCCTCATTACGATAGAAGATTATTCTTAACCGGAATTCCTGAAGGACGCTCTATGTTACCCTAGTCTCCATTCATGGGATGTGCTATCAGATCCTGAGGATTCATGACACGTAAATTGTTCTTTCCCTTTTCCTGTTCGACGCGTCCAACCTGCTGTGTCTAGGCAGGCTTCGACTGTCTTTTCTTCACCGCAGAATTCTTACCGATATTTTTTGTTTAAAATGGGTGTCTTATTATCGAACAAGTGAATGATGTCATCAAAGGTACCTTTGTAATCTCAGGTAGGACGTTTTACAGGAATCCGTTTTTGTTGTTGTTTGTTTTGGTTGGTGTTAGACATTTGCCCTAGGTGTTTATTTTGAATTGGACGTCTCATGTAGAGGTCAGTTTCATACTCTTTTTTTTCTCTCGCTACGATGGGCTTTGCTGCTTGTCTTCAAGGTCGTTATAATTATATCAGTATGTGTTTATTTCGCCGCATCTTTTTTTGTAAGGTAAGGAACATAACCTCCCCGTCATGTTCGTTAACACATCCGTCCCCAACGAACTTTCCTCGAAATCAGAATAAGCCTGCAGAGACATTGATGAAAAGCACAAGTTTGTGCTGCAAAATTAATGATTGCAATACAGGTACCTTACTAAAGCTAAGCCCAGATGGACACTGGCGACGCCCTTTAAGGATAAAAGAAAGATGACTCCCTGATACGGTGGTGTTTATACAGATTTGGTGGCCAAGTGGGCTTTTAAAAATCCCGACTGCTGAAGCCTGATAGAGCGAGACTGGAGGCTGGCCCGGGAATGGAGGTCGGTGAGTGCCTTACAGGGAGCAGGTTGAGGCCGATGGCAGCAGGCGCTGGACCAGAGTGAGAGGAGCGTCCATTGTTCGGGACAGACGAGACAACTGTTCCTTTTGCAAAGACAATGGTTAACCCCATGCCCGCCTGCCTGCCTGCTCGGCGTGCTCTGGCATCCATCACACCATGATGCAATTAGCAGCAGCCCGCTAATGACTAATTACCGTCGAGCGGTGCATAGCCTTGGACAAACAGAAGGGACCCGAGTGGCAAGCCTCGACGTAATTGTGACGGATCGCCGCAGGGAACGGGCGCAGGCATGTTGGCTATCGAATTGTGGGAGACGACGTCATCCATCTGGCAGCGTCCGTCCGTCTATTCGTCCTTGCCGTCCATTCCCCCCAGTGGCCAGTGACGGCCATTCCGTCATGCGGGCATGTTCTCTTTCAACGCCTTAGCACACCAATGGCGTCTGGGCTGGTTGGGCTTGAGTAAACACAAGACGTACTGGAACGTTCTCACAGTGTCGTTAGAACGTCGTAATAACGTTGTCAGCGTTTGATACATACAAGTCGTGTATTGGAACGTCATCACAATGTCCTTTGAACGTCGTGGGTACGTTGTTGTAACGTCATGCGGTGAGGTTGAGGTTGAGGAAATAAAAGACGTATTGGGATGTCGTCAGAGTGTTGTTAGAACGCTGCAGGAACTTTGTTGTCGGAATGTTGTCATGGTGCTGTTAGAACGCCGTAGGAACGTTGTTGTCACATGGCAATGTAACATTTGGCTTTATAAAATGTCAGACGTATCGGGATGACGTCACAGTGTTGTGAGGACGTTGCAAGGTCGTTGGTGTCACGTCGTAGTACTGTCACGATGGGCTTCAGTAGACACAAGATGTATCTGGATGCTGTCAGAGTGAAGTTAGAACTTAATAATAACGAATTTGTCATTTTAGTTTGTTGCGACGTTGGGCTTGAGTGAACACAAGACGTATGGTTGTCACAGTGCTGTTAGAATGTCATGACAAAGTTGTCAAAAGGTTAATGGTGTAATGTCGTAATCAAATAACACTGTAACTTAGTAGAGATTGTTGTCAGTGTTGTTACAGCGCCCCTGTTACATTAAGATGTAACGTCCTCACGTCACCGTAATGCCATTTTAACGTCATGTTACGTCCGCGACTCAACATTTCGAAACACACAACCAGAGAAATGTCGAACTCTGCTGGGAAAATCAGTGTAAAAATCATGATCAATAATACAGACATAACGGGGTGGAAAATGTAAAAGCGATGGGTAAAAACGAAGTCGGGAAGGTTGGAACACGACTGAAGATGATCTGCATGGACCAGTGCGGTCTCCTCTCAGTCATATCGCTCCAGGGGTTGCCGAGATAACCAAGTTTCTATAGAATTCTATAGAAATTTCTATAGATTTCTATAGAAGTTTCTATAGAATTCTATAGAAATTTCTATAGATTTCTATATATTTCTATAGAATTCTATAGAAATCTATAGAATTCTATAGAAATTTCTATAGAACTTTTTTATATGGGAATGAAGCATATTGCGTGCGTGCACACTTATAAAATGTACCTTCACTCATCTGATGGAGGCATTGACATATTTACTTGTACATTTCTCGGACATGCCTCCAGATACAGGAGGTGAACCAGTTATCTCCCCCTCGGCTCTCTGTTCAATTCCCATACCAGCCATGCAAGCGTGGACTAAGGGAGGCAGGCAAATGAACAGTCGGATCAGGTATTCGCTTTCCACGCCTGTGGCTCTGGCGGTGTCGGTTGTGAAAACAGCGCCACCTATCGGCGATCCGGTCTCTCCCTCGAACTCCGTGTTTACCTCCCCTTGGCAGACCTGCTTAGGAGGAATGGCTTCTGCCTCTCGCTCTCTCTCTCTCTTCTTCTTCTTCTTCTTCTTCTTCTTCTTCTTCTTCTTCTTCTTCTTCTTCTTCTTCTGCTGCTGCTGCTGCTGCTGCTGCTGCTGCTGCCAGTGCTGTGGGTGCTCCTGTTCTTATTCTCCGGCTACTATGTACGGGTATCTTGTCGCTTCTTCCTCTTTTCACCTTCTCATATCCCGTTCTCAACTTTCTTCCCTCTTCTGCGTTTCCCCCTTTGCGGCTGGTCTTCCCGCTGCCTCCTCTGTCTCATTCCCCTCCCCTTCCTCCCCTTGCTACCTCCCTCCCCTCGCTACCTTCCTCCCCTTGCTACCTTCCTCCTCTTGCTACCTTCCTCCCCTTGCTACCTTCCTCCTCTTGCTACCTTCCTCCCCTTGCTACCTTCCTCCTCTCGCTACCTTCCTCCCCTTGCTACCTTCCTCCTCTTGCTACCTCCCTCCCCTTGCTACCTTCCTCCCCTTGCTACCTTCCTCCTCTCGCTACCTTCCTCCCCTTGCTACCTTCCTCCCCTTGCTACCTTCCTCCCCTTGCTACCTTCCTCCTCTCGCTACCCTCCTCCCCTTGCTACCTTCCTCCTCTTGCTACCTCCCTCCCCTTGCTACCTTCCTCCCCTTGCTACCTTCCTCCTCTTGCTACCTTCCTCCCCTTGCTACATTCCTCCTCTTGCTACCTCCCTCCCCTTGCTACCTTCCTCCTCTTGCTACCTTCCTCCCCTTGCTACCTTCCTCCTCTTGCTACCTTCCTCCCCTTGCTACCTTCCTCCCCTTGCTACCTTCCTCCCCTTGCTACCTTCCTCCTCCTGCTACCTTCCTCCTCCTGCTACCTTCCTCCTCTTGCTACCTTCCTCCCCTTGCTACCTTCCTCCCCTTGCTACCTTCCTCCCCTTGCTACCTTCCTCCCCTTGCTACCTTCCTCCCCTTGCTACCTTCCTCCTCTTGCTACCTTCCTCCCCTTGCTACCTTCCTCCTCTTGCTACCTCCCTCCCCTTGCTACCTTCCTCCTCTTGCTACCTTCCTCCCCTTGCTACCTTCCTCCTCTTGCTACCTTCCTCCTCTTGCTACCTTCCTCCCCTTGCTACCTTCCTCCCCTTGCTACCTTCCTCCTCCTGCTACCTTCCTCCTCCTGCTACCTTCCTCCTCTTGCTACCTTCCTCCCCTTGCTACCTTCCTCCCCTTGCTACCTCCCTTCCCTCGCTACCTTCCTCCCCTTGCTACCTTCCTCCCCTTGCTACCTTCCTCCTCTTGCTACCTTCCTCCCTTTCCTACCTTCCTCCCCTTGCTACCTTCCTCCTCTTGCTACTTGCTCTCGTGTTCTCCCTCCGCGATTCCTGCCCGTGGTTCCTCAGCTGCTCCTTCTCCTGCTTCCCCCTTGGTTCTCCTTTCCTTCTTTTCCTCTTCTTCTATATGCTTTTCGTCCTGTTTCACTTACTACTTCTTCCCCTCCGTCTCCGCCTCTCCTTCTACCGTCGCCTCCTCCTCCCCCTCCTCCTATTCCGTCTCCCACTCCCTCCCCCTCATATCCTCCTCCTGCTACCTTCCTCCTCTTGCTACCTTCCTCCCCTTGCTACCTTCCTCCCCTTGCTACCTCCCTTCCCTCGCTACCTTCCTCCCCTTGCTACCTTCCTCCCCTTGCTACCTTCCTCCTCTTGCTACCTTCCTCCCCTTGCTACCTTCCTCCCCTTGCTACCTTCCTCCTCTTGCTACTTGCTCTCGTGTTCTCCCTCCGCGATTCCTGCCCGTGGTTCCTCAGCTGCTCCTTCTCCTGCTTCCCCCTTGGTTCTCCTTTCCTTCTTTTCCTCTTCTTCTATATGCTTTTCGTCCTGTTTCACTTACTACTTCTTCCCCTCCGTCTCCGCCTCTCCTTCTACCGTCGCCTCCTCCTCCCCCTCCTCCTATTCCGTCTCCCACTCCCTCCCCCTCATATCCTCCTCCTCCTCATATCCTCCTCCTCCTCATATCCTCCTCCTCCTTCACCGTCTCCTCCTCCCCTCTATTTTTCGCTTCCTCGTCTTGTTTGCCTCTATCTCTACGAAGACTTGGACGCTGCTCTGCAGAGGCGGTTGCTGAGAACACGTAGTAGAGCAGCCAGGGTGAGAACCTAATTGCTTGGGGGCGGGTGGGTTACGCCATCGCTCCAGGTGAACACGGCTTCCCTGTGGCGCGGCTCAGAAGCTAAACGCTGACGGTTTGCCCGTGTGAAATTGCGTTTCGCCCTCCTTGAAGGTTGCAGTTTCGCCATCTCCAGTCGATCTTCTGCTGAGTAGCGTCTTTGAAGGCTAATCTGTAGACAGTTTGCCTGCTGATAAGGTCTCACCTTCTCGGAGCCGCGGATAAGGCCGCACGGGAAATAGCTCCAATTTTCGAAGAGGTTGATGCGCATAAACAGAAGATATTCATCACTGTACGTCATGATCAGACAAGATTGTCCGAGTAAGCAGCTTCTGATTAACACTACGTTCCGGTGCCAAGTTTTCGACAGTTTACAACCGATGAGATGCTATCGCTGTTGGGCATCCCCTCACCTGTGTAGAATGTTTACCTGACAAGTCCTATTCGGCATCAGGTGTTCCTTTGAACGTGCTTGACTGATTGCTTCCACGCTTTGCCTGTCACAACACTCGAGGACTATCAGGGTCCTTTCATAGCAGTGTGCTGTTTACTCTATGTCCTATCTGATGGTCGGCTGTCGTCCGTGCACAATGTGGCGGTACGCTGCTAGTCTTACAATGCGGCCGTCGCTAACTAAAGCGAGGAGCCAGGAGGTGTCGATTTCCCTCCTTGGAGGAGATCTGGTACACTTGCTGCAACCGCAGGATTT
>JAWQFJ010035100.1:0-17500 GCA_034096865.1 Theodoxus fluviatilis | reverse complement strand
CTTGTTCCTACCTTCTTTTGGTTAGCTGCATCAGGCCCTGGGGTATGTGTAAATGGCTAAGTGTGATTATTTCTGGGGGGAAGAGGGTGAGGTGGGGGTGGGGTGGGGTGGGGTGGGGTGGGGTGTGGTGGCTCTGAGATGTACGGAGCTGAGTGACGAGTTTATCTTGATGTGGAGTTGACCTGATGGGATCAAGAAGTTTTTGAGTAATACAAAATTATCATACTCTGAAATGAGAAAACTCCGAAGATAAGCTTTGCCCGACAGTATGTTAGTAAGTTTGGAAAGTATGGATATTGTTAAAACGAAAAAGCCCAGCAGGCAGGAAAACAGCTGACGAGAGCCCAGGGACAGTGAGCGGCGCTTCACGTGCGTCGTTCCTTACTGGACGTGAACTCCCTGCAGCAGTGACGTATTCAGCTGTGTGACGACATGGAAGGACTGCAAAGTGTTTTCCATTCTCACACGCTGTATCATTTGAGATTGTCATTTTGAATGAAGTCATAGTATATGACGTGTTGTCCTTTTTCACGTACACACGCCGAGGCATGCACGAATGCACAAACGCTCGCGCGCGACGCACTCACGCATGGACTCGCGCGCGCACACAAGTTACAAACCCAAAGCTTTTTCAATCTCTCTCTCTCTCTCTCTCTCTCTCTCTCTCTCTCTCTCTCTCTCTCTCTCTCTCTCTCTCTCTCTCTCCTTCTCGCTCTACCCCCTACCCTCTCTCACACTCTCTCTCTCACACACCCTCTCTCTTGTTCCCCCACCCCCCCACCCCACCCCCCAATCAAAGAAGCTCTAGAGCTGCCTACGGTCAAGGAGGTGACCAGTGGCTGCCAAGTGAACGAGCGTTTCTTGAGAGCTGAGAGGGGCAAAAGGGGTGGATATGAAGAACACTGGAGGGGGTTAGGTGTGGGATTGAGTGGGGTGGAGTGGGGTGGGAAGGGGGTGGAGCCAATGGAGGAAGATTCAGTACCACTAGGTAGGATTTCAGTCCTAGCCTTTCCCACCCTCTCTCTCTCTCTCTCGAGTGTTCTTGGGGCAAGGAGAATGCCCATGGAAAGGACACGTGACCCTTCCTGCTGTCGATTGGGACTGACCACTCTTCAACTGGACGTGTCTCCTTCACTGGACACTTGGGCACATGGTGTCCAGCTGCTCCTGGCCTTTCAGCCGGCCAGTGGTCAGAATGAAACTTCTACATTCTCCACTCTCCCCACTGTGTATTGTGGAGACGATGGAACGTGAGTTGACAGGACAGCCCTGTAGGTTAAGGGTTGATGGTATGGGTGGTCAGGCGCTGAGAGGACGTGTTGACTGAAAGTGAAAGAGCAGGTGGAACGAAGGATGATTGCCTGCCAGGTTGGGGTTAAATGCAAAATTTGTGTTTGGGTTCATTATTGTGATTTTTCTCAAGCTGAAAAAGTTACACAATTTTCTGGTTGTAATGTAAGTTCTCTACAAAAATATTATTTTGTTAATCTTAAAATCCGTTTTGCCTCTTGATGATGTCTTACCCTTATTATTTTCTGATCTGCGTTTCGGTTTTGCTTGTGATGTGAGGTTTTCAAGTCCCACTCATAGCAACTTTCTTGTTTTTCGATCTTTAATCTATTAAATCTCTAATTAGTTACGCATTTACCAGGTAACTGATCAAGACCCTTGTCCTGGAATTTGTTGGTCTGTTGTTATGATCTGTAAACCCAAGTTGCTTGCATGTTGACTTAAGGAAGAATAGTATGTGTGTAGTCTCGTCTTGTTTTCCATGGTTATTCGAAGTTTTGCTGTCAACTTTCATGCTGCGGACATTTTTGGTTGATCCTAAAACCCCGTCTGCGACAGGGTTCTGTGTAATTGCTGCACTGATTTGAATCATTGTGTTCGTTTCTGTGTACAGTGTTACTGTGGAACACGGTGAGCACATCACAATGAGTTGTGCCCAATGCTTTCGTCGTGTTTGTGTCGTCTTCCGTGGCGTAGTTGCTTGTGGGATGTCAGCTGTCCAGATGAGACCTGGGAACTGCGTGAAAGAAAACAAAGGCACGTGCATCCAACATCTAACATTTTTATTTCCTACGCTGCCTCTCTTCCTTCATCTCCCCCTGGGGGGTTGGGGGTCAGAATAAACCCATCGCGTCTCCCTAGGAGTGATATTTTCATTAACACTGTGGCCTTACATAGCCTACAAGGCTGATAAGCCCTTAAGATCCATCCATCGATCCATCCATCCATCCATCAATCTTCCTACGCGATTGGTTAGAGGCGAATAACGAGGGACATCGTGACTTGATTTGCGCTTTCTCTAAGCTGTTCCAGTTATTTTCGTGAGTAATGGCCTTACGTCGCTCACAAAGGTTGATAGGCCGTAAAACTCCATCCTTCCATCCACCCATCCACCCACCCATCCATCCATCCATCCAACCATCCATCCATCCATCCATCCATCCATCCATCCATCCATCCATCCATCCATCCATCCATCCATCCATCCATCCATCCATCCATCCATCCATCCATCCATCCATCCATCCATCCTTCCATCCACCCACCACCCACCCACCCCCACCCATGCATCCATCCATCCATCCATCCACCCATCCACCCATCCACCCATCCGTCCATCCACCTTCCTCTGACATCTTCCCTGCGTGACCTCCTTTCTGTGAAGAGTGGAGGAGTGCAAATGGTGGCCACGTGGACGGTCGGGGAGACTTCGCCCTCTCATCAGACCCGTCCCTCATTCGTCTGTCATTATTCACTTCCTCCGTCCTGCTGGCTTCCGCTACCCTGTCTCATCGATCTATCTGTCCATCTTGTGTCCTTTCCCACCCCCACCCCCCTCCCTCCACCCCCAGCCCCACTCCACTCTCAACTCTTAAAACTGCCACCCGTTCATTTCCCCACACCCTTCTTTTCGTTGAGACCTACATTGATCTCTACATACACATATATACACACACACATACACACACACATTACACACACACACACACACACATTACACACACACACATTACTCACACACATTACACACACACACATTACACACACACACATTACTCACACACATTACACACACGCACATTACACACACACACACATTACACACACATACATTACACACACACACAGACATTACACACACACACACACACACACACACACACACACACACAGACACACACACACACACACTTCTTTGAGAACTTTTCTATCCCCTCTCTTTCCTTTAAAATCCCTACCCCCTCCCGTTTCCTTGAACCCCCCCCCCCCCCCCTCCTTGCCCCCCGCCCCTCCCCCCGTCTCCCCCCATCCCCTTTTTCCCGACACCCTACTGAAGTTCATTTCTTTTATACTCCCCCCTCCACCAAATCGTAACTGGAGCATTCCGTACTTAGCTGTGGCGGTAGGCGAGACATCGTTCTAGTCAACTGTCAAAACGACATTCCATCCCTGCAATTCCATTGGTATCCCGAACCCTCTGTCACGTCAAATACTCCGTCACACCTTTCGATTATCTTTGCATCTCCCCCAATTCCCCTCCCCGAGCAAAGAAACAACCCCCCCACCCAACCCCCTCGCCTCCAAGCTCTCCATCCTCTACATCATTTCTCCCCCCTATTTCCTTTTTGAAATTCATCCCATCGGCGTACCAAGCCCATAATTTGTGTTGGGCATCTGTCCTCCGCTACCACTCTCTTTCAGCTGTACCACGTGTCTCTCTAGGGCCGTTCTTTGAGACTGTTCTAAATGCTCGGTCACTCTATGCTCAATGGCGACTGTGACAAATAATCCCTCGGCAGCTGTCTTCCTATGAATGAAGTTAAATGACGAAAGGGTTCTAATCATGTTAAGTGCTCTCTGCCATTCGCCTAGCTGTAGTTAAGGACTTGCGGAAAGAAAAAGATTTCATTGCGTCGTGACCTTAGTCTTGCCTGATGTGACAAACCAATCACGTTCGTGTGACCGATAATTTTGAGGCCAGGCAGCGTTCTAAACCGAAAGGGGTGCAGTTGTCACTCTGCTGTCACGTGACTCTCAGTGTGATTCACAGGTCAAGGGACCATATTCCCTCAAGAGAGTGTATGATGAAGCAGTGCTATTGCGTGAATTCTATTGTCTCGGGTTTTTCTTTTTAACGGCGCGTTACTATGTTAACGCGCAGAGAACTATCTTGTAAAGGGTTCTTACAGACACGAACGCATCCGAAGATAAAGGGTTTCTGCATACGAGTATTGCACAAGTGTTATAAATGCGGTCATTGTCGGGGAAGATGAGGTGGGGCAGAGGATCAGCAGCAAAAAGAACAAGAAACTGAGGAGGAGGAGGAGGACTAGCAGCAGCAGGAGGAGGAAGAGAAGGAGTACTATCAGCAGCAACAGCAGCAGCAGCAGGAGGAGAAGGAAGAGGTCTTCAAAGGAAGGGATGAGTTGCTGGAGACATGAACGTGTAGTGTACGTGGGGAAGAGAAAGGGGAAATCTATCTCACAATTAGAAGTAGCAAGAGGAAAACGACGACGACGAGAAGTACGACGAAGAGGATGGAGAACGACGACAAAGAGGAGGAGGACGAGAACGATGAAGAGGAGGACGAGGAGGAGGACGAGAACGACGACAAAGAGGAGGAGAACGACGAAGACGGCTAAAAGGAGGAGAGGGACTGCGAGGAGGAGGAGGACGACAAAGTGGTGGATGACAACGACGAAGAGGAGAACAGCAATAAAAAGGAGGAGAAGGAGGACGACGATGAGGAGAACGACGATAAAGATGAGAAGGAGGACGACGAGGAGGAGAACGACTACGAAGGGGAGACGAACAACGGAGACGATGAGGACGACGACGAAGAGGAGAACGACGACAAAGAGGAGGACAACGATGGGAGGACTGCGGCACGACACCCACGACGTCAAGGACCACGAAGACCAGGACGATCAGGAGAAGGAGGAGAAGCAAGAAGCAAATAAGGACAGAGAGCGAAGAGGAGGGACGAATACCGCTGGAGCCACGGGCTCTGTTCTTGCCCAAGTACAGGCGAGCTCGCTGCAAGTTCGCCTGTCCTTTCCTCGCTTGACAGACTGGCGCGCAGGATGCCTATCTGGCGGCAGGCGGCGATGCAAGGCACTGGGTTGGATCGTGTTGATTCTGGAGATAAAATCTTGTCTGGAACAGATGCCAGGATCTCAGGTGTCCTAGTGGAGGAAGTGGGGGACGGAAGGAGAGAAAGGGAGGACGGGAAGGAGAGAAAGAAAGGGGTACTTACTGGAGCCTGCCATGCACATGCCTGCTTGCCACGTGGCCAAGACACAACACTAAACACGCGCTTCCGCTTTCTATCTTTGTCTTCCCAAATGTGTGGGCAGGGCGATGACGGCACATGTTGCAACATTCGGAAGGAAGGGGGTGGGGTGAGGAGGGGATGGGGTGGAGGTGGGGAGTGAGGAGGGGTGGGGGTGGGGGGTTATGTACGGAGGTGTAATATGTTGGAGAAGAAAGAGCAGAAGGAAGATAAAAGACAGCAGGAGGAGGAGGTGGAAAATTTCTAGTAGGAAGTGGAGCTGGAGCAGCCAAAATGTTCTTACGTATGCGAAGACTTAGAAGAAGAATGAATGGATAAATGAATAAATGGATTATTACATTCTATCCACTCTTTTTGGCTATTCAAGACCATTGGACACGAAAATCACTAGAGTTGGTTGAGAAGAGAGCAAAATCAGTTTTTATTTTCCTAATAATTCGCCTTTTACGAATCGCTTAGGGAGATACAGTGGGTCCATTGTTGCCTCAAATCTGGAGGAGGAGGAGGAGGAGGAGCAGCAGCAGCAGCAGCAGCAGCAGCAGGAGTATCAGGAGGAGAAGGCGGAGGGGGAGGAGGAGGACGGCGACGAGGAGGAGCAGAAGCAGCAGGAGGGAGAAGGCGGAGGAGGAGCAGAAGCAACAGCAGGAGGAAGAGGAGGAAGAAACGAAGAAGAAAGACGTCTTCTGCAGCCACTGCAGCCACTCCCCCTGGACCAGGAAAAGGCTGGTGGATTTCCAGGCTGTGGCACTCTGCAAAGGGGAAAGCCGCCCAGCGCCGCCTAGTAATGACTGAAAGCGCCGCAAACAAGACACAGGGGAGAGCAGCCAGACACAGACAGGAGCCATCTCTCTTGCAGCCAGGCAGGACCAGACACGACAAGACAACAGTCAGACCCTCCAACTCTGATGCAACAGCTGTGCTGCGGGTGGGGGATGTTAAGTGTAAAATGAGAGAAGGGTTGGTAAGTGAGGGGAGGGGTGGATTATAGGGGTGCGAGGGATTGAGGTGGCGGGGGGCGGGGGTATGTAAAAGTAGGGAAGGGTTGGGAAGTTAGGGGGGTGTGTGCGTGTGGATTGTATGGGCCAAGGGATTGAGGGGTGGGGTGGGGTGGGGTTTAATTTAAAATGAGGGAAGGGTTGGGAAGTGAGAGGAGGGACGGATGATAGGAAGAAGAAAGGGATTGGGGGGTTGGGGGGGATGCTGGAGTGGTGGGTAGAGAGGCCAGAGATAAGGAGGAAGGTGAGGGCAGGGGCTGTGAGCTGGAAGAGAGAGGAAGGTGAGGGCAGGGCTGTGAGCTGGAAGGGAGAGGAAGGAAGACGGATGACTGGGGAGGAGAGTGACATGGGTAGTTCGGTGTGCTCCAGTCAGGCAGTGCAAGTTGTGCAGTCGCGGATGTAAGCCATTTGTTGTTTGGCCGCGCCGAGAGCAGCGCTAATTAGAGGGCGTGGGTCAGGGGTCGAGCACCCGCCATTTGATGAGTGCTGCTTCTGCTGCTGCTACGTCTGCCGCTGTTACTGTGGTTACTCCTACTTCTGCTGCTGCTGCTACGTCTGCCGCTGTTACTGTGGTTACTCCTACTTCTGCTGCTGCTGCTACATGTACAACTTCCACTGTTACTGTGGTTACTTCTACCTCTGCTGCTGCTGCAACAACTGCCGCTGTTACTGCGGTTACTTCTACTTCTGCTGCTGCTGCTACAACTGCCGCTGTTACTGCGGTTACTTCTACTTCTGCTGCTGCTGCTACAACTGCCGATGTTACTGTGGTTACTTCTACCTCTGCTGCTGCTGCAACAACTGCCGCTGTTACTGTGGTTACTTCTACTTCTGCTGCTGCTGCTGCAACTGCCGATGTTACTGTGGTTACTTCTACCTCTGCTGCTGCTACATGTAAAACTTCCACTGTTACTGTGGTTACTTTTACCTCTGCTGCTGCTGCAACAACTGCCGCTGTTACTGCGGTTACTTCTACTTCTGCTGCTGCTGCTACAACTGCCGATGTTACTGTGGTTACTTCTACCTCTGCTGCTGCTGCAACAACTGCCGCTGTTACTGTGGTTACTTCTACTTCTGCTGCTGCTGCTACAACTGCCGCTGTTACTGCGGTTACTTCTACTTCTGCTGCTGCTGCTACAACTGCCGATGTTACTGTGGTTACTTCTACCTCTGCTGCTGCTGCAACAACTGCCGCTGTTACTGCGGGTACTTCTACTTCTGCTGCTGCAACAACTGCCGCTGCTACTGCCGTTACTTCTAGTTCTGCTGCTGCTGATACCTCTCCCGCTGTTACTGTTGTTACTGCATCTGCTGCAGCATCAGCCGCTATTACTGCAGCTGTTGCTGCTGCTAATGCAACGTCTGATGCTGTTGTTACATCTGCCGCTGTCACTGCTGCTCTTGCTGCTCTTCTGTCTTCTGTTGCTGCTGCTGCATCTGCTTGTATTACATATGCTGCTGCTGCGCCTGCTGCTGCTGCTGCTGCTGCTGCTGCTACTGCTGATGCTGCTACTGCTGCTGCTGCTGCTGCTACTGCTGCTGCTACTGCTGCTGCTGCTACTTCTACTTCAGTTCCTGTCACTTCCTTTGTTGTTGCTGTAGCTTCGTGTGCTGTTGACTCTGCTGCCGCTGCCGCTTGCTGCTGTCTGATGTTACAGTCATGGCTTCTAGATGTTACCGCTGTTGCTGCTGCTGGCGATGTTGTTGTTGTTGTTGTTATGTTTTTATTGCTGGCACTTTCGCTTTTCCAAATAAGATTGGTAGCTGTTGCATGAGTGACTGTGGCCCTCTTTTCTGTTGGCCCCCTACAGTACCTGGGGAGTTTTCTCCTTTATCTAGTTGCTGTGCCTTCAGGTGTGCAGAATTGTGTGATGTGATGGCTGCTACCATTGAATACTACTACTACTGCTGCTGCTGTCTCTCTCTCTCTCTCTCTCTCTCTCTCTCTCTCTCTCTCTCTCTCTCTCTCTCTATATATATATATATATATATATATATATATATATATATATATATCCCACTCGTGCCTCGCTATTGGCGAAAGCCTAACTTGTTGAAAGTAATGCCTCAACAATGTTGACGCAGTGCACCACTATCTCGTCAAATCCGTCATATCGTCTTGAAATTCCTCACCGTCTTTTACATCCAGTGTGCGATTAATGCGCCGTATAATTAGTTTTCTTGTTTTATAATGTTTTTGACCTCTTCCTCAGTGTGTTGCGTCAATTGCCCTCTTCCTCGTGCTTGATTTTCATACTATCACACTCTTTACCCCGCCTGTTCCGCCTTCCGCTGTAAATGTCCCGAGCACTGCGTTAGCTCTGCTTATCTCCCCGTGCACCTGTTCTGCGCGTCAGTGTAGCGGGCGTTACGTACGGACCCGAAGGTTGCGAGTTCGCACCTGCTCCTGGCGCGTCATTCGTATATATTGGCTGCGCAGTGACACGGTTACGTGTACACGGGGAGGAGGGGTGAAGGGAGTGGAAAGTTGATGCATGGCGGGCGGAAACTGTCAAGGTGTGAATTTTATAACCTGGTGTTGGTTTGGTTTTAAGACCGGCGTCTACCCAAACTGTGGTTTTACTCGTTCGCAGTTTCCCTCTCTTCCATTCACTTCTCAGTTAGCGTTTCATTTGACCGCTTGCACATCCATACCTCTCGCTACTGTTCATTCGTTGATTCCTCCCTTTTTAAAAAAAGCAGTTGTCTGTCCATCCTCCTGTGTATTTACTTATCGATCACTCATAACCGTCTCCTAGGAATCTTCCTATTCATCCACCCACTCATTTGTCTACCAGTCCGTCCGTCCGTTCATCCATCCATAGTTGTTTTTTTCACCTTTTAGTCTATCCATCACTTCGTCCATGCATCCATCCTTCCATCCACACATCCATTAACCGACCATCCCCCCCCCCTCTCCCTTCCTCCCTCCCTCCCTCTTCCACTCCTTCCCCCTATACTATATCATTCTTCCTCCGCCCCCGTCCTTTCTTCCTACTTTTCCCTCCGTTTTCTTTCTTTGGTTCTTTCCTCCCCTCCTCCCATTTTCCACTCACACACCACCCACCCCCTCTCATCCCCCCAACCCCCCGTGTCAGACACACGGGGTGGGTGTTGTAGGGGGGAGGGAGGGAGGGGGAGACTGTCTCCCACCATCTTGCTTGTAATAGACCGGCCAAATTGACGCTTTGTCGCGTCGCTGCCATCCTAATGGAAGGCATAAACCACCAGCATGACCTGGAAGGAGGGGGGTTGGGGGGGGAGGGGAGCCGGGGGGGTTGCGGATGGGGATAGCGTTTTGATACGGGGGTGGGGGTGAGGAAGAGAGGAAAAGGTGTCAGAAGAAAAGGGGTGCAGCGTGCATGGTAGGATGGAGGAATAGATGAGAGAGAGAGAGAGAGAGAGAGAGAGAGAGAGAGAGAGAGAGAGAGAGAGAGAGAGAGAGGAAAATAGTTACGCGATCAGCCTCTAAATTCGTGCGCGTTTAAGATCCTGTTCATGTACATACATTTACGTCCTTTTTTCATGTGTGGCGTCCTTGTAAACAGTGAATAAAGATTTAGTCTCTGGGATAAAAGAAAAAAAAGTTACTGGGGTACGAGGTAAAATGAAGATGAAATGAAAATGGTTTTAGCCTTAGTCCTTGTTCGGATCCCAAGTCGCTTTCCGCTGTTACCCCGACCATGAGGTCCACTGATCCAGTCATCTAGTGCCTGGCAACCCTAGCATCGTAGACACTGAACTGAACAACTTTAATGTTTAGGCCACCGGCCTATTACATTGGGAAGAAAAACGCGGACGAAAAGCAATTATATACAATAAGTGCTTCGCAAACCGGCAACCAGTTTCGGCACGCGCAACACTATCGTACACGCAATATGTCGAGTGACTGAACATCTGGACAGAATCACCAAAATCTCGCACACTCCCCTGGGAACACTCTCATTAGCTTCTGGCTCCCTCCACTTGAAGGATCAGTGGCACTGCAGAGCGCCTTCGCAGCCCTCACAGGAATCCGGTTTTACTTCTGGATGGGGAGAAGTCCTGCAGGCTAAGCACCTTGCCCAAGAATAGAACTCGAGATGTCCTGCGCGTTGGAAAGCTCACTTGCTGGCCGCGAAGCGATTGCCAGAAAAATGACAGTGAGGTGCCATAATTATGCGCGCCATTTTGACTCTGGAGACTGCCACTCCGTTCTAGACTGCATGGTGCTGAATTTTTCGCTGTTTCGGGCAAATTCTACTGACATTTGTGTTAGATCTCATACTTCACGTTTAGGTGACTTAGCGATGTGTGTGCTTCTCTAAACAATGCATGTCTCAGTACAAGTGAATTTTCTCTGAGGCTTTGCGAAGAGAGCCTTATGTCCCAGTTAATGTTTTCTGAACACTTTGATACGGTGCGCTTGACAGAGATATATTGATCGATAAAGCTTGCTGTTCTTTAAGTTTATGCTTAGAAGACAGTGTGCGAATCAAACTTGATATATTGCTAGTCATGCCATATTCTCTATGTGTATATGTCTCTGTGAATCTCTCTCTCTCTCTCTCTCTCTGTCTCTCTCTCTCTCTCTCTCTCTCTCTCCTATTCATCTTTTTCATCTTTTTCTTACTGTTATCATCTCTCAACCTGTCTTTCTCGCGCTCGGTTCTTCCTTTTTAAAATCAAATTCCAGAGTGGCAGTATATTTTGTGCCAGTGATACCGATTCCCATCTTGCAGTGCTTTACTTACCATCCACCACATTTGCTCCAGCCACCTCAAACGCCACCGTCTCTCCCTGCTCTTGCCGATGGGTCGCGAGATGGGCGAGATTAAGTGTATTAGGTTTTCTCGAGTTGTAACAACAAAGATTTACTCCGCGCCGGCGTGTTCCGCCTGTTTTGATGTTCCATCTCCAATTTTTGCGTGGCGCAAACCCTTGAGCAGTCAGGTCGAGATGTCGGGGATGGAGTAGAAAGAAAGACATCTGCAGCTGTTTGAGTTTGGTGGGGTTATTTTTTGTTCATCTTTGAAGACTTCCGAGGGTATTTCTTGATGAGACTGCACCTGGCAGCTTGATTCTTGCCCATTCACTTCCAGCAAGGATCCTAGCTTCCAATCTCGCACTTTCTTACCGGCGCGCCTTCACAATCTGGAAACAAATGCTCCAGCGATCTCATCCCCATGCAGATGTATTTCCCTGCTCTGTAGTGGTTCTTGACTGGTGGCCGCCGCCTTGCCTTGCCTTGCCTTGTCTTGCCTTGCCTTGCCTTGCCTTGCCTTGCCTTGCCTTGTCTTGTCTTGTCTTGCCTTGCCTTGCCTTGCCTTGCCTTGCCAAGATGATGTGTGGAGTTGGGTGTTGCCTATACTTACCTGCAGGCCTTGATCAGGAAACCTTACTTTGTCCAGCGACCTTCCTTTATCTAGCATTGCATTCATGTTGCCCTCCCCCACCCCCACCACCCCACCTCTCTCACTCTCTCTCTCTGTCTCTATCTCTCTCCATCTATCTATCTATCTCTCTCTCTCTCTCTCTCTCTCTCTTGCTGTCTGAGGTGTTTTTTGTCGTTGCTTGCCTGCTGACCCAGTGCACACATAATTTATACGCAGCTGCTTACATGTCCACGCACACTCGCTAACATTTACACAAAACACACTGTGACTCATAACAGTAACGAATATACACACGCGCGTGCACACACGCGCGTGCACACACACGCACGCACACGCACACACACACACACACACTCACAACACACACACACACACACACACACACACGCACACACACTCACACACATACACACACACACAACACACATACACACATCATTACATCTCAAAATCGTCATCACCTCTACAGTCTTCCTTTATTTCCATCCTTCCTGATCCCTCTCTCTCCCTTCCTCTCTCCTCCTTCCTCTCTCCTCTCTCCTCCTTTCAAACTTCGTCTTCCTGTCTAGTTCTCATCCTTCCTCATGGCCCGTCTTCGTCTTTCCTGACCTGAGAACCCTCTTGCTGGCCTGCTGTGTGCCCCTCTTTCCCACTGCACGTGGTGGTCTTCTCCCTTCACACAGATCAGCCCACCCAGCCAGCCACCCACCCAGCCAGCCACCCACCCACCTTTCCCACCACTCTCCCTACTCTTGCTCGCCCACCTCATTTATCACCCTGTCCACAGCAACCAAAACTTTGCTGGTCGGTATCACAGCATCCTATCTCTCAATTCTCACCCACTTTTGCCCTGGCCTGTCCTCTGAACTCCCCGTTCTGACCTACCCCTCCCCTTTTTCTACTCACTCACCCCTAGCTTACACCCCCCCCCCCCCTTATCCTCTTATTTAGTCCCCCACTCCACCCACCTCCTTCACCCGAGTCCTCCTCCCCGCTCGTGATTATCAATGGCAAAGTTCATGTATAGAGACCCACACGCCTATAAAAAAACCGGGTCCCAGTTTTCGCTATTGCTTCAGAGCTTTGGTGTAGGAAGTGTGATATTGTGGTGCTTTTGTTCTCTCTCTCTCTCTCTCTCTCTCTCTCTCTCTCTCTCTTCGTCGTCGTCGTCGGTGTCAGCTCCAGCTTGGTGTGAGAGATGAAAACGATTCAGTCGATACAGTGAGTTTTAGTGGTTGACATGATACGTTAAGAAGTCACTGTTGGTCTCGTTGGTTTTACCTTTACCAGTCTTTGTCATCGTCGTGGTGGTGGTTGTGTGTAGCATCATGAGTCTTGCCCTTCGTCGTGGTTGTCGTCGTCGTCATAACTGATGACGTCGTAGTCGTCCTCCTCCTCACCATCTTCTTCGATGAGACCGTCGTTAGCGTTAAGAATGTTGTCTGCCATCGTCGTCAACAATGTCCACATCCGTGATGCCAAGAACTGCACCACAGAATCTCCCTTTGGGTTGGAGGTCAGAGTAGTCCCAACGCATTTTCCTACGCGACTCGTAAGAGGCGAATAACTTGGGAAAATCGTCACTTGACTTACTCTTACTCTAGTTAGCTGCAGTAATTGTTTATGCTCAATGACCTTACATAGCCCACAAAGGCTGATAGGCCGTGAATCTCCATTCCTCAGAAAATCGACCTCGCTATGAGTGCTCGGCACGACTAATGCAAGGCATGAACACCTTATAGTCTTTTTACCCTAACTGCGGCGATGATGTACTCTGCAACTGTTTCTTCACTTTTTTACTTTACTTCTTTTGGAACCCATAAACTCCACGTTCTGGAATGTTCTGCTTAAGTGCATCTCTTTCCCTTTTCCTCGAACTTGTAAGAGCTTTACGACGTACGATTTTATTGATCCGTACACGTCTGGTGCTTAGGCGTGCTGAAGAGAAGTGGTCTTGAAACAGGAATGTAGACTTTAAACAGCCCAGAACTGTCTGAATAGATCTCGCTAGTCGAAGCGCGAATGCTCTGTCTGGCTTGTACGGAGCTGTAAGTGTCCTTGGTGTGAAAATGTTCGCTCTGTTCCTAGTGCACTCCAGTTAACCAGTCGGGTTTTAGCGCATTTGGGGGAACGCAAACTAGCCAGATGGGGTCTGACATTTGTTGCAACGGGAGTGCTTTTGCAAGCAATCCACGACTTGTAAAAACCTCGCGTTGGTCTCTTATCTTTGCATGACTGGCACGTGCAGTCTTTTCATGTCGAGGACGCAATTACCCATAACGGTGTGCATTTGAAACAGCTGCTACATCTTCTTGTCGATGTGCTTGTTTGTGGATGCAGGAAGACATGTTAGCTCATGTTACATTGTGCTGGGAGTTGAATGAGAGACTGGAATGCTGTGGCAGAAAACATTAATTGGAGACAGGGGTGAAAGTGACTTGCAGAAGGACGTGTATGAACAAGCCTCATGGCAGTACCAGCCAAACTGTTGTCATGCGAGAAAATTTTCCATGAGAGAGAGAGAGAGAGAGAGAGAGAGAGAGAGAGGGGGGGGGGGATTTTCATTGGAAGACAGGCTGCAGAGGGAGGAAGAGAGATGGGCGGGCAGGTAGTCTGACGGACGGACGATAATAATGACAGAGAAGCAGACGTTTACACACACACACACACACACACACACACACTCACACACACACACACACACACACACACACACACACACACACACACACACACACACACACACACACACACACACACACACACACATCCTCAGACACACGGTCTCAGACACAGACCTACCTACCTACATGTTTCCTTCCCATAAGCCTCTGTCGCAATTCTCCACCCCTTTTCGCCTTTCAATCTCTCCAAGGAAGAAAAGCACAGACATTGACCTTGCTCTGAACGTGCAATCCGTGCGGCGCGTGCCAAAGCAACGAGCAGTGCGTGCTTGGCCGCGCCGAATCGTGCTGGGCGTGCAGCCCGTGAGAAGGATGGCGACACCAGGCCTCTCCTGTTGCGCTGAAGTGACAGCAAAAAAATAAACTTGCCCCTCCTGCTCCCGGGGGGCAGCCTGACCTTTAAGGAAGGGGAAGCTTGGGGGATGTAACGTGTGCCGGAAACCGTGGAAACTCCGCCCCGAACCTCTTCTGCCGACCCCGTCCTCTTGGAGCGCGGCATCAGAGTTCTCTGTCTAAGGGTTGCGCTGGAAGGATAGCTTGCGAGTTCGGGGTGTGGGTGTGTGTTACCAGTAAGGACAGGAATGTGTATCCCAGTGCAAGATGTGTCGGAGATGGGAGAACAATGCCATTCCACGAAGAATTAATTGCATATGATGTGCAGATAGTGGTAATGCTTTTTACTGGCTTGTGCAGTAGAATTGAGTACAGGTTTGCGTGGAAGTATGCTCTGGAATGGTGGTGATATATGTTAGGATAGCATTGTTGTGTGAGAATTACCTTGAGAATTTTTCATGCAAAGCTCATCGTCACAGTGGAGATGCGACTAGTAACTGCGTTTGGACACTAAACATACAACTAGCAATCAAACTCCTAAACCGTGACTTCTCAGTTTTATGATTCAAATTCCATACGAAAAGCTATGAGTTTAGTCCATGGTGTTCATCATGCATACATTTGGATTTTAACATATACACCTTATTCTGATAATCCGCTGTGCATTTCTTTGCTGCCTCCGTGGGTAGGCGTAGTGGCATGCTGTGTCAGGGCGAGGCCATTGCCTGCCGTGGTTCAATCCTCGCTCGGGAATCCTGGAGTGCTGCTTACGCGTCCTTGCAACCAGAATGTGATATCTGCGTCCCTAAAAGCATAGAAAAAAGTAACTGTAACATGTCCCATACTATGAGTTTCGTTATAAAATGACAGATCGGAACTGAAGAATTAAGTTTGCAACTGACTGACTCGTCCTCCTTCACCAAGGCTGCCGTCGACTTACTGTCACTCATTTTGTTCTGCTCCCGTCATCCTGTCCGTTTACTTTCCGGGCTGATCGTTTCACGTCGTGACGGACTGGCAACCATCTTCCTCCATTACCATAGCTCGCCTCATGCAACTGGCATGACGTCAAAGTGGATTGCGTGTGTCGTGTATTGCTCCTTCTCGTGATCGTCAAGTGACAGACAAAAACCAGGGCTCTCATTATCGGTCTAATCGCGCAATCTTCTGTCCCACTTACGTCCCACACTTGTGTCCCACTTACGTCCCACTTGTGTCCGACATGTCCCAGTCTGTGCGTCAAACCAGGCACCATGGCGTACATCACAGACCCATGCAGATGCCATCAATGCAGCCGAAGAAGACGAGTTGTCTGTCCCTGAGGAACTCTTCAGTCCTGAGACTCCTAGGGTAAAGAGCGTTGCGGCAGGAGACGTAACCAGGTGGGTCAAACTCCAGGGGGGTGAGGGGTGTTTGGACAGCTGGGGTAGACTGACAGGAAGGTCAACAGTGAAGGGGTGGGTGGGGGTGCGGGGAAGGAAAGGGGGGGGGGGGGGGGTATTAGATACGAAAATGTTGAAGAGTGAGGGAGTGGAGATGAGGATGATGGTCGATGGTGGAGAGACAGAGGAAGCGCAAGGAACGCGCGTCATGCGGTTATCTCCCCTGCGTGTACACAGCTTGGCTGTCTCCGTGGTAGGTCTCCTCTCCCGCTGGATGGATTGCGCACGCATGCGCACTTGCATCCGTTGACACCGCACTCCTCTCCAAATACGTGGCGTTGCAGATGCATGCTTCAGGAATGCACTTAGGCATAAATGAGAGAGAGAGAGAGAGAGAGAGAGAGAGAGAGAGGAGTGGGAGGGAGAGAGAGAGAGAGAGAGAGAGAGAGGAGTGGGAGGGAGAGAGAGAGAGAGAGAAAGAGAGAGAGAGAGAGAGAGAGAGAGAGAGAGAGAGAGAGGGAGGGTGTTTAGGCGCAAAAGAGATGCTACCAGATGCTTTTCATGACTCTGTATGTGGACTAAGAAAGGGAGATGAAAATGGGGAAAAGAGGGGATATATACACTGCTGAATGTTAATGAGACAATCCTTGCAAGGTAGGTGTGTGTGTGCAAGGTAGGTGTGTGTGTGCAAGGTAGGTGTGTGTGTGTGTGTGTGTGTGTGTGAGAGAGAGAGAGAGAGAGAGAGAGAGAGAGAGAGAGAGAGAGAGAGAGAGAGAGAGAGAGAGAGAGAGAGAGAGAGAGAGAGAGAGAGAGAGAGAGAGAGAGAGAGAGCTCTTACAAAAGATCACAGAGAAAAGAGGTGCAGACTCTAAATCAAACCAACCACGTGTGTTTTACACACGTCATCTGTTAGGGCTGAGCAGGTCGGGCTTGAGATAACCTTTGGCAGTTTGCTTCCTGGACATGTTTACAAACACTGTGTTTGCCCTCCCCATAAATCTCCATGCCTATCAATGGTAGGAGGGGTGGGGGGTTGGGGTAGACACCAGCAAAGGGCTTGTGAAGATTGGAAATCGCAGCCAACACAGACTACGTCTGACTGCCACGGCGATTTACGAGGTGTCCGGCTGTCCGAACCGCCGGTGTCGTGTCTAGAATGCCACCACTTGGAATGAAAATTCATGAGAGAGAGAGAGAGAGAGAGAGAGAGAGAGAACGAACGAACGAACGAACGAACTTGTTTATTGTGCAGGCCAGCGGCCCATTACAATTGAACAAATCAACACCGATATCAGTGCATTGGCGAGAGAGGTATTCTCGCACATCCTAAGCGTTTCTTCATTCTAAGAAAAATGAATTACTTGTCACCGAATGCACCGCGTCTTCCCGCTGTCTGTGTGCGTGGTACAAGTAGGTGGCAATCGCTCTT
>JAWQFJ010035098.1:15000-21799 GCA_034096865.1 Theodoxus fluviatilis | reverse complement strand
ACTTACGACTTTTCTATGTCAACTTGTTTGCATAATCCGTTGTGTATCAAATATTAGGTTAATAAAATGACTCGTGGACTTTCTCCATGCTGAATTCTTTTGACTGTGGCCGGCCCTGTCGAACGCTGCACGCTCAGCCTAGAATAAATGCAAGATTTCTAATGCCCCACTATGATAGTCAGGCATCGAAGTCCCGATGAGTGCCTGATTTAAACCTAATTTTATTCAGATGTACATTTACACTTGTTCTAAACAACCATGAAAACTGTTAGCAGAAGACTTGACATGTCGACTTATCCTGTAAGTGTAACCTAGTGAATCTCTGCTTGTGCACACGCATTGCTTTAATTTGGTGCTAGATATGAGTAATTTCTAGATAGTGGGTCGCGGTGA
This sequence comes from Theodoxus fluviatilis, assembly GCA_034096865.1. Lineage (NCBI taxonomy): Eukaryota > Metazoa > Mollusca > Gastropoda > Cycloneritida > Neritidae > Theodoxus > Theodoxus fluviatilis. Next base: position 21,406 of record JAWQFJ010035098.1, on the reverse strand, counting down.
ATAAACAATCAATCAATCAATCAATCTCACGTCACACACACACACACACACACACACACACACACACAACACACACACACACACCACACACACACACAGTACACCCACACACACACATTCCGTATGGTCCGTACAACAGGCCAGGATGGCAATGGGCGTGAGGCCCAAAGATGATTGCCAGGCCAGCGGATCTGTCACCTGAGTGGTGGGTGGTGCGGAAGATCTGTGCCCCCCCCCCTCAAGCGCATCAGATCTGGCGCCCCCCACAATCCGTGACCTGGTTGCCGCACGTGGTGATGTGGGGGCGCTCTCATGTATTTTCTGTAACCAGTGTTCCATTCCCCCAACTCTGCCATTGCCTACAAGGATGATGAGAGCGTAATAAATGAGTGTATGCATGCCTCAGCCGTACGTCGTCGATGTCATACATCTGTAACACATAACATGGTCGTTCCTCGTCCTCGTCGTCGCTATCATCATGATCGTTTTCGTCGTGGTCATCGTCATAATAATCATCGTTATCATCGTCATCGTTGGCATCATCATCGTAGTCCTTGTCGGCTATCCCTCCTCGTCCTCCTGTCCCTCCTGTTCCGTCCTCCTTCCTACTTCCTCCTCCTCCCCCGGATCTTTCCTTTCCTTACACTCCCCCTCCCCTCTTCCTCTGTTGTGGTGTCATTGTTCTTCCCCATCCCCTCCTCCTCCTCCCCTCCGTGCCTCCCATCCTCCCTTGCATCCTCCGAGTCCCCCCCTATCGCGCTGCCCTCCCTCTCCACCTCCTCACTCCCCCCTTCATATCGATCATCTACTATACCATCATCAATCAATCATCATCATCATTCTTGCATTCATCATCTATCTATAACCATTTTCTTTATGTCGCTCACTTTTCCTCCGAAAAGACCGCTCTAGCGTCACCAGTAGAACATTATTATAACGATTGTCTAGAGCACATATTGTCTTTATCAGAAGTCAAAGATAGAAGTTACAACTATGCAAAGAGCCAATAGGAGAGTTCCGCAGAGCAGAACCGACCAGTGAGAAGGCACCGAGTCTGAGAAACCTCGTGGGTGGCGTGCAAAGTCTCACGACAAAGAGAACAGGACTTGGGCAACGCGAGTGTGTGTAGCAAGAGTTGCCAGATATCACTCTCATCAGCTCCTGACACCTGCTGGTTTCTGGGTCTTTGATATCTGCTCCTGCAGCTTCGCCAAGGGCAGCCCCAAGCAGCCACAGTGGCCATGTGTGTGTGTGTGTGTGTGTGTGTGTGTGTGTGTGTTGAGGGTGTGTTGCTGTGTGTATTGTGGGTGTGTGATCGCGTGTGTGTGTGTGTGTAGTGTGTGCTTGGTGTGCGTGACATTGTGTGTGTGTGTAGTGTCTGTGTGTGTGACTCCTCTCTCTGTGTAGTGTGTGGTGTGGTAAGTGTGGTGTCGTGTAGGTATTCAGGTGATGTGCTGAGTGTCAGTGTGTTTTTGTGAGGTTGCGTTGTGTACTGTGTGTGATCGATCGTGTGTGTGTGTGTGTGTGGTGGTGTCTGTGTAGTGATGTGTGTGTTGTGCTGGGTGACGTTAGTGTCATTGCTGTAGTGGTCGTGTGTGTGTAGCGTGTGTGGGGGTGTGCTCTGCATCATGTTGTGTCTGTGTGTGTGTGTGTGTGGTGTGAGTGGTTGTAGTGGTGTGTGCTGTGTGTTATTGTCGTCTGTGTGTGTCGAGTGTGTGGTTGGCGTGTGTGTGTGTGTGTGTGTGTGTGTGTGTGTGTGTGGTGTGTGTGTGTGTGTGTGTGTGTGTGTGTGTGTGTTGTGTGTGTGTGTGTGTGTGTGTGTGTGTGGTGTGTGTGTGTGTGTGTGTGTGTGTGTGTGTGTGTGTGTGTGTGTGGTGTGTGTGTGTGTGTGTGTGTTGTGTGTGTGTGTGTGTGTGTGTGTGTGTGTGTGTGTGTGTGTGTGTGTGTGTGTGTGTGTGTGTGTGTGTGTGTGTGTGTGTGTGTGTGTGTGTGTGTGTGTGTGTTGTGTGTGTGTGTGTGTGTGTGTGTGGTGTGTGTGTGTGTGTGTTGTGTGTGTGTGTGTGTGTGTGTGTGTGTGTGTGTGTGTGTGTGTGTGTGTGTGTGGTGTGTGTGTGTGTGTGTGTGTGTGTGTGTGTGGTGTGTGTGTGTTGTGTGTGTATGTGTGTGTGTGTGTGGTGTGTGTGTGTGTGTGTGTGTGTGTGTGTGTGTGTGTGTGTGTGTGTGTGTGTGTCGTGTGTGTGGTGTGTGTGTGTGTGTGTGTGATGTGTGTGTGTCTGTGTGTGTGTGTGTGTGTGTGTGTGTGTGTGTGTGGTGTGTGCTGTGTGTGTGTGTGTGTCTGTGTGTGTGTGTGTGTGTGTGTGTGTGTGTGTGTTGGTGGTGTGTGCGTGTGTGTAGTGTCGTGCTGTCGTGTGTGTATGTGTGTGTGTGTGTGTGTGTGTGTCTGGGTGTGTGTGTGTGTGGTGGTGGTGTGTACTGTGTGTGTGCGTGTGTGTGTGTAGTGTGTGTGGTGTGTGTCGTGTGTGTGTGTGTGTGTGTCGTGCATGTGTGTGCGTGTGTGTGTGTGTGTGTCGTGTGTGCTGTGTGTTGTGTCGTGTGTAGTGTGTGTGTATGTGTGGCTGTGTGTGTGTGTGTGTGTGTGTGTGTGTGTGTGTGTGTGTGTGTGTGTGTGTGTGTGTGTGTGTGTGTGTTGGGACAGGAAAGCTCCGTGGTCGAGTGGTCAGCGCGCTTGACCTGCAGATGTTTTTGGCTAGTGGGTGCGGCGTTGGAAGCTGCGCAGTTCCCGGAGTTGCATTCTTGAGCAAGATGATTTACTCACACTGCTTCTCCCACCCAGGAGTAAAACCGGGTACCTGAGAGGACAATGTTGGCACACTGTGGTGCGATTAACTCTTGAATGCGACCATGAACTAACATCGGGTTGGAATACTCCAGAGAGAGCGGAGTTGGTCATGATTCTTGATCGTATGCATCTTAAATGTCCGTCACTATGTTTGTTAAATGTGCCAATGCAGGATTGACCAAGAGGCCCAGTGATCAGGGGGTAAAGAGTAAAGAGGTTTGAGACCCAGACGTGGGTGATGAGTCGCTATACAAAACCACTCCTTTACCCTTTTTTAATCTCATTAAGACCTGACCGCGCTTTCAAACCTTCCTGGAAGGTTGAGCCCAACCCTCATGCAGAAATAAATAAAATACACAATTGCATGGGAAGCTACTCTCCTTCCACACAACTGCAAGGGAAGCTACTCTCCTTCCACACAATTGCAAGGGAAGCTACTCTCCTTCCACACTATTGCATGGGAAGCTACTCTCCTTCCACACAACTGCAAGGGAAGCTACTCTCCTTCCACACTATTGCATGGGAAGCTACTCTCCTTCCACACAACTGCAAGGGAAGCTACTCTCCTTCCACACTATTGCATGGGAAGCTACTCTCCTTCCACACTAATGCAAGGGAAGCTACTCTCCTTCCACACTACTGCATGGGAAGCTACTCTCCTTCCACACTATTACAAGGGAAGCTACTCTCCTTCCACACTATTACAAGGGAAGCTACTCTCCTTCCACACAATTCCATGGGAAGCTACTCTCCTTCCACACTATTACAAGGGAAGCTACTCTCCTTCCACACTATTACAAGGGAAGCTACTCTCCTTCCACACTATTGCATGGGAAGCTACTCTCCTTCCACACTATTGCATGGGAAGCTACTCTCCTTCCACACTATTGCATGGGAATCTACTCTCCTTCCACACTATTGCAAGGGAAGCTACTATCCTTTCACACTATTGCATGGGAAGCTACTCTCCTTCCACACTATTGCAAGGGAAGCTACTATCCTTTCACACTATTGCATGGGAAGCTACTCTCCTTCCACACAACTGCATGGGAAGCTACTATCCTTTCACACTATTGCATGGGAAGCTACTATCCTTTCACACAACTGCATGGGAAGCTACTCTCCTTCCACACTATTGCATGGGAAGCTACTATCCTTTCACACTATTGCATGGGAAGCTATTATCCTTTCACACAACTGTATGGGAAGCTACTCTCCTTTCACACAGTTGCATGGGAAGCTACTCTCCTTCCACACAACTGCATGGGAAGCTACTATCCTTTCACACTATTGCATGGGAAGCTACTCTCCTTCCACACAACTGCATGGGAAGCTACTCTCCTTCCACACTATTGCATGGGAAGCTACTATCCTTTCACACTATTGCATGGGAAGCTATTATCCTTTCACACAACTGTATGGGAAGCTACTCTCCTTTCACACAGTTGCATGGGAAGCTACTCTCCTTCCACACAACTGCATGGGAAGCTACTCTCCTTCCACACAACTGCATGGGAAGCTACTCTCCTTCCACACAACTGCATGGGAAGCTACTCTCCTTCCACACAACTGCATGGGAAGCTACTCTCCTTCCACACAGTTGCATGGGAAGCTACTCTCCTTCCACACAACTGCATGGGAAGCTACTATCCTTTCACACAGTTGCATGGGAAGCTACTCTCCTTCCACACTATTGCAAGGGAAGCTACTCTCCTTCCACACTATTACAAGGGAAGCTACTCTCCTTCCACACAACTGCATGGGAAGCTACTCTCCTTCCACACTATTACAAGGGAAGCTACTCTCCTTCCACACTATTACAAGGGAAGCTACTCTCCTTCCACACTATTGCATGGGAAGCTACTCTCCTTCCACACAACTGCATGGGAAGCTACTCTCCTTCCACACTATTGCAAGGGAAGCTACTCTCCTTCCACACTATTACAAGGGAAGCTACTCTCCTTCCACACAATTGCATGGGAAGCTACTCTCCTTCCACACTATTGCATGGGAAGCTACTCTCCTTCCACACTATTACAAGGGAAGCTACTCTCCTTCCACACAATTGCATGGGAAGCTACTCTCCTTCCACACTATTACAAGGGAAGCTACTCTCCTTCCACACTATTACAAGGGAAGCTACTCTCCTTCCACACTATTGCATGGGAAGCTACTCTCCTTCCACACAACTGCATGGGAAGCTACTCTCCTTCCACACAACTGCATGGGAAGCTACTCTCCTTCCACACAACTGCATGGGAAGCTACTATCCTTTCACACAGTTGCATGGGAAGCTACTCTCCTTCCACACAACTGCATGGGAAGCTACTCTCCTTCCACACAACTGCATGGGAAGCTACTCTCCTTCCACACAATTACAAGGGAAGCTACTATCCTTTCACACTATTGCATGGGAAGCTACTCTCCTTCCACACAACTGCATGGGAAGCTACACTCCTTCCACACAATTACAAGGGAAGCTACTATCCTTTCACACTATTGCATGGGAAGCTACTCTCCTTCCACACAACTGCATGGGAAGCTACTCTCCTTCCACACAACTGCATGGGAAGCTACTATCCTTCCACACAATTGCATGGGAAGCTACTCTCCTTCCACACTATTGCATGGGAAGCTACTATCCTTCCACACTATTGCATGGGAAGCTACTCTCCTTCCACACAACTGCATGGGAAGCTACTATCCTTTCACACAGTTGCATGGGAAGCTACTCTCCTTCCACACAACTGCATGGGAAGCTACTATCCTTTCACACAGTTGCATGGGAAGCTACTCTCCTTCCACACAACTGCATGGGAAGCTACTATCCTTTCACACTATTGCATGGGAAGCTACTCTCCTTCCACACAACTGCATGGGAAGCTACTATCCTTTCACACAGTTGCATGGGAAGCTACTCTCCTTCCACACAACTGCATGGGAAGCTACTCTCCTTCCACACAACTGCAAGGGAAGCTACTCTCCTTCCACACTATTGCAAGGGAAGCTACTCTCCTTCCACACTATTGCATGGGAAGCTACTCTCCTTCCACACTATTGCAAGGGAAGCTACTCTCCTTCCACACTATTGCATGGGAAGCTACTCTCCTTCCACACAACTGCATGGGAAGCTACTCTCCTTCCACACTATTGCAAGGGAAGCTACTATCCTTTCACACTATTGCAAGGGAAGCTACTCTCCTTCCACACTATTGCATGGGAAGCTACTCTCCTTCCACACAACTGCATGGGAAGCTACTCTCCTTCCACACTATTGCAAGGGAAGCTACTATCCTTTCACACTATTGCATGGGAAGCTACTCTCCTTCCACACAGCTGCAAGGGAAGCTACTCTCCTTCCACACTATTGCAAGGGAAGCTACTATCCTTTCACACTATTGCATGGGAAGCTACTCTCCTTCCACACAACTGCATGGGAAGCTACTCTCCTTCCACACAGCTGCAAGGGAAGCTACTCTCCTTCCACACTATTGCAAGGGAAGCTACTATCCTTCCACACAGCTGCAAGGGAAGCTACTCTCCTTCCACACTATTGCAAGGGAAGCT
>JAWQFJ010035098.1:5000-10000 GCA_034096865.1 Theodoxus fluviatilis | reverse complement strand
CATCGTCGTCGTCGTCGCCGTCCTCCTCCTCCCCCTCCTTCTCCTCCTCCTCTTCCTTATCATCATCATCATCATCATCATCATCATCATCATCATCATCATCATCATCATCATCATCATCATCATCATCATCATCATCATCATCATCATCATCAAATCAACAACATAATTCGACTTCATTTATCATGCAATAGGTGGGTATTCTAATCATTATTATCACTGCACTGCATTTCATCGGTGAGCATAGCCTCTGTTTGTGTGCGTGCGTGCGTGCGTGCGTGCGTGCATGCGTGCGTGTGTGACATACGGAGATGGTTTGTACGATGAGCAGGAAGATCGCCAGGCAGGACAGGTAGATTCTCAGCCTCCTGCCTCCGTAGCGTTTCTTCAGGTACATGGGCATGGTGAAGGACTGGCAATGGAGAAAGCAGGTAAAGTATAAAACACTAGCAACAAACAACTAGCAATATAAATATCAGCAACATCGACAACGGCAATAGAAATAGTCGCCAACCCCACCACCGCCATCGCCGCCACCACTACCATCACTACCTCCTCCTCCTCCACCTCCACTGCCAACATCACCACCTCCTCCCCCTCCTCCTTCTCTAGCACCACCACCACCACCACCACCACCACCACCACCACCACCACCACCACCACCACCACCACCACCACTACCACCAACACCACAGCCATCACAATCACCAACACTTCCTCCTCCACCTTCACCACCACCACCACTACCTCCTCTTTCACTTCCACCTCCACCACTACCACCACCAGCACCACCACCACCGCCAACTCCATCCCCACCACCACCACTATCTCCTCCTCCTTCACCTCTACCACGACCAACGCCACCACCTCCTCCTTCTCCACCACATCCACCACCACTACCACCACCACCGACACCGACACCACCACCACCACCATCACCACCACCACCACTACAACCACCACAACCACCACCAACACCACGACCACCACCACAATCACCACCACCACCACCACCACCACCACCATCAACCACCACCATCACCACCACCACCACCACCACAACCACCACCACCACCACCACCACCATCACCACCACCATCACCACCACCACCACCACCATCACCACCACCACCACCACCACCACCACCACCACCACCACCGCCACCATCATCACCACCACCACCACCACCACCACACCACCATCACCATCACCACCACCACCACCACCACCACCACCACCACCACAACCACCATCACCATCATCACCACCACCACCACCAACACAACCATCACCACCACCACCACCATCACTAACATCACCATCACCACCACCACCACCACCACCACCACCTCCTCCTTCTCTACCACATCCACCACCGCTATCACCACCACCGACATCGGCACCACCACCACCACCACCACCACCACCACCACCACCACCACCACCACCATCACCACCACCACCACCACCATAATCATTCTAGTAGACACTATCTATCACTGTAGGCTTTAAATGGATGACGGCGTGCTACTCGAGAATAATGAATTATGAATAAACTTTCCTCGAAGCACTCGATAAACAGTTACAGGCAAAACGAGAGTGGATGCACAGCGCAGAAATGAATCTGACATCATTAATCATTATTTCAGAAATACGAAGTTTGATGACACATGAGCAAGGGCGGTAACTCACCCCGGAACTGACGTAGACGGGAATGAAAACCCATCCCAGCAACACCAAAATGAACACGGCCTGAAAATGACAATGAAAAGAAAGTCAGTCATCTTCAGTTTCTTATCAAGCTAAAGTGAGCGTCACTAGAAAATTTCGCTTTCGTGTATTGAGTGCATCCTGCGTCGTCATACTGCCGTAATCTCCATCATATTCGTTACGTCTGCGTTTGGTTCTGAATAGATCTGCCTCTACCCCAGCTCCTGGTCGTGTTTCTGCTCCTACTCCTCCTTCCACCTCTCCTCCTCGGCAGTCCTCCTGCTCCCTCTCCCTTCCTCCCTCTTCCCTTCCTCCCTTCTTTCAGCTTTCTCCTTTCCTTTCCTTCTCCTGCTCTCCCTTCTCAATACTTCCTCCGTCTTTCTTTCTTCCCTCTCCTCCCTCCTTCCCTCTACTCTTCCTACCTTCTTCTTCCTCCCGTCTCCTCCTCCTCCGCTCTCCTCCAACTCCTTCCTTTCTGCTTCTCTATCTTCCTACTCCTCCCTTCTCCTTCTCCTCCTTCGCATTATTTCTTCTCCTCTTCCTCCCGTCTTCTCCTCGTCCTCTTCTCTCCTCCAACTCCTTCCTTCCCTCTCCTCCTACCTCCCTTCTTTCCGTCTCCTCCTCCTCCATCTCCTTCTTTCCTTCTTCTCTTTCTTCCTCCTCTTTCCTTCTCCTCCTCCTCCCTCACTTCTTTCCGTCTCTTCCTCCTCCCTCTTCCACCTCCTTTGTTTCTTTCCCCCCTCCCTCTTCCTCAACCTCCGTCCCTCTTCCTCAACCTCCGTCCCTCTTCCTTAACCTCCCTCCCTCTTCCTCAACCTCCCTCCCTCTTCCTCAACCTCCCTCGCTCTTCCTCAACCTCCGTCCCTCTTCCTCAACCTCCCTCGATCTTCCTCAACCTCCCTCCCTCCCTCCCTCCCTCCCTCCCTCCCTCCCTCCCTCCCTCCCTCCCTCCCTCCCTCCCTCCCTCTCTTATTCCCTCCCTCCCTCTCTTCCCTCCCTCCCTCCCCTCCCCCTCCCTCCCTCCCTCCCTCCCTCCCTCCCTCCCTCCCTCCCTCCCTCCCTCCCTCCCCCCTACCTCTCTCTCCCTCCCTCCCTCCCTCCCTCCCTCCCTCCCTCCCTCCCTCCCTCCCTCCCTCCCTCCCTCCCTCCCTCCCTCCCTCCCTCCCTCCCTCCCTCCCCCCTCCCTCCCCCCCTCCCTCCCTCCCTCCCTCCCTCCCTCCCTCCCTCCCTCCCTCCCTCCCTCCCTCCCTCCCTCCCTCCCTCCCCCCCTACCTCTCTCTCTCCCTCCCTCCCTCCCTCCCTTCCTCTCTCCCTCCCTTCCTCTCTCCCTCCCTCCCTCCCTCCCTCCCTCCCTCCCTCCCTCCCTCCCTCCCTCCCTCCCTCCCTCCCTCCCTCCCTCCCTCCCTAACCCTCCCTCCCTCCCTCCCTCCCTCCCTCCCTCCCTCCCTCCCTCCCTCCCTCTCTCTCCCTCCCTCCTTCCCTCCCTTCCTCCCTCCCTCCCTCCCTCCCTCCCTCCCTCCCTCCCTCCCTCCCTCCCTCCCTCCCTCCCTCCCTCCCTCCCTCCCTCCCTCCCTCCCTCCCTCCCTCCCTCCCCCCCCCTCCCTCCCTCCCTCCCTCCCTCCCTCCCCCCTCTCTCTCTCCCTCCCTCCCTTCCTCTCTCCCTCCCTCCCTCCCTCCCTCCCTCCCTCCCTAACCCTCCCTCCCTCCCTCCCTCCCTCCCTCCCTCCCTCCCTCCCTCCCTCCCTCCCTCCCTCCCTCCCTTCCTCCATGCCTCTCTCTCCCTCCCTCCTTCCCTCCCTTCCTCCCTCCCTCCCTCCCTCCCTCCCTCCCTCCCTCCCTCCCTCCCTCCCTCCCTCCCTCCCTCCCTCCCTCCATCCTTCCCTCCCTTTCACCCACCTCTCTCTCCCTCCCTCCTTCCCTCCCTTCCTCCCTCCCTCCCTCCCTCCCTCCCTCCCTCCCTCCCTCCCTCCCTCCCTCCCTCCCTCCCTCCCTCCCTCCCTCCCTCCCTCCCTCCCTCCCTCCCTCCCTCCCTTCTCCTCCTAGCTCCTCTTCCTGCTACTGCTGCTGCTCCTCTTCCTCCTCCAGGACTTACATGCCACTCGTAGATGACGACTGCGAGACCCGAGGCTGCTGCGCTGCCCGCCATGCCGATGAAGAACTGACTGCCCACGTTGGTGGCGAACACAGAGGCCCCCACCTGTAATGACACACGTGCAACCATCGATTATACATTATCGATTAACTAATCGCCACTGTCCATTGACGAGGAGTGACGAGCACATGGTTGAAAACGATTTTCGATCATCAGTATTCTGTTGCGTTTTCCTAGATGACTGAGCTTCCAATGGATGTCGACACGTTTCCGTTTGCTATTAGCCCTCCATGCTAGAGTTGATTTGCGACCGAGCATGGCCAACGAGGCTGAAGTTGCTGGAACAGTTTTCAAGCAATGCTCAGCTAAGTTGTTCAGGGACTAATCAAAGTATTATTATCTGAAGCTTCATTCAAAAGTAAGATAGGCGTTGTATACATCCTATAAACACGGTCCTTTTTCGTGGAGATATGAACTATAATTATTTATTTCTTGCAGTTCCCTATCGGCTGCTACCGTGTGTCGTTATCATGTGTTGTTATCATATGTTGTTATCATGTGTCGTTATCATGTGTCGTTACCATCATTATTATTATTATCATTAAATCACTCTTATACCGCGCGATACTCCCACTCAGTGAGACTCAAAGCGCTTCAGCCGATGTCGAGGCTGCCTCTCAGTGTGTAGTGTCTCAAGTCAATGAGACCAGTGTCCTATTGCCAAGGGCGCTGGCACACTGTTTTCCACAAAGGAGAAATTGTGCATGCTGGGTGTTTTTACTGTGGCCGACACCCACCCGTCGAGGACATGAGCGTCAGGATCTTTATAGTGCGTGATTTTGATGTTGTGAATGCGTATCACACACTAGACCTCGGTTTATTAAGGTCTCATCCGAAGGACCTGGGGAGAGGCCCTGAGGAGGGCCGTGTGTCGTTATCATGCGTCGTTATCATGTGTCGTTATCATGTGCCGTTATCATGTGTCGTTATCATGTGTCGTTATCATGTGTCGTTATCGTGTGTTGTAACCCTGGGTGTGCGTGACTGCTTATGCACGCACATGTCGTTATCATGTGTTGTAACCCTATGTGTGCGTGACTGAGAATGAATGAACATGTGTACAGTAAATATCTATGGTGCACCTTCCCCTCTGTGTGACTGTGACTGTGCGACTGTGTGGCTGTGTGACTGTGTGAG
>JAWQFJ010035098.1:0-2500 GCA_034096865.1 Theodoxus fluviatilis | reverse complement strand
GACAGAAGTGCATGGCGGGAGCGAGAGACGAGTGTAGTGTTGGACAGGTAAGTCTGTTGAGGATTGGATGGAGACAGAAGTGCATGGCGGGAGCGAGAGACGAGTGTAGTGTTGGACAGGTAAGTCTGTTGAGGATTGGATGGAGACAGAAGTGCATGGCGGGAGCGAGAGACGAGTGTAGTGTTGGACAGGTAAGTCTGTTGAGGATTGGATGGAGACAGAAGTGCATGGCGGGAGCGAGAGACGAGTGTAGTGTTGGACAGGTAAGTCTGTTGAGGATTGGATGGAGACAGAAGTGCATGGCGGGAGCGAGAGACGAGTGTAGTGTTGGACAGGTAAGTCTGTTGAGGATTGGATGGAGACAGAAGTGCATGAAGGAATAGCACGGAGCTCTCATTCGGGAACTTACCGGAACCCAAGACATATCCCGACCTGCCAGGAAGTAACCTTTGACACTTCCGGTGTTGGTCCGACATGATGACTGAAAAACAAATCGAAGATAAAAGAAAGCACACGCACCCAATTTGATGCCAGGCATATACAATGCAGTCTTCCATTTGCATCATTATGAAAAAGAAAGTTTCTCCATTGCTTAACAAATGCTTCTGCAGCACTATAACAACCTCGGCCCAGCTTCTGTTGTTTCCCGTGGCAGTAATCCCTAAGATGGTGTTGCTGTCGAGTAGTCAAGATGATAATTATTGAAAAACTGATCCGGAGCGAATTAAAAAAAAATTCAAAATGAGCGTTCAATGTTCTGTCATTTGGAATCCTTATTGAAAAGCTTGTTATTTATATTGAGCATGCAGTCGCGAGAGGTTATTCTTTTCGCAGTAAGTGCCAAGAGACTCCCTATGGAGTAAGACGAACAGATGTTCTGCAGAGGATGAGCCACTGTCGACAGATGATCTGGCTCTCAAAGCTTCCTGGCACTCTCGGGGTGAGGGCTACACCTCGTCAGAGCCCCAGGTGCACGTCTGTTGTCCTGGTCTGTTTGCGCTGAGCGCGCGTCATGGGGCTTAGCCTGCCTGTTTCCACCACGACTGGCATGTAGGGGTCAGGTATCCGGTGTTCCGCCCGACCCAAATCCAGCATGGCGCCTTCTCAGCTGACTCTGCCGTCGCCATTGGTGCATTAGTGCATTGGCGGCGGGAGAGGCCGAGCTGTCTGCAAGTGTTTTGAACCGAGCTTCACGTGGTGCCATTCCTCCCCTTCGGATTCCATTGGGACATTTAGATTAATGAAGATCATCCGTCTGGTCTCTGCAGAGTAGAGCACGATGTCTGGTTGATGTACCGTCTCTCTTACTTCCTCCTGATATCGATGACCTCTCCCTTTGAGGTCAGTGACCATCGTCCAGTCCTGTGCACTCTCTAAGACACTGCTCGGTCTGGTAAGCTGGCATTGCTCTACTTGAGATAATGGACTCTGTGGCCCAGTGGTCAGCGCGCTTGACCTACACCCGCTTGCGGCTAGTGCGTGCGACGTTCGAAGCTTCGCAGACCTTAGAGTTGCCTTCTTGAGCAAGGAGCTTCACTCCCATTGCTTCTCTCTACCGAGGAGTAAAATGGGTACCTGTGCGAGCTGAGCTGGAAGATTGTTAAAACTGACTTTGGTGCGTTCATCCGCAGCCTGGTTGCATGCTCCCCAGGGAGATGAGATGTGTTGGAGTGATAAACAGAAGTGGCCCGATAACCAGGGGTTAAAAATGAATGTCTAAATACTGTTTGAATCAGGTGAGGATTTCCTTGTTAAAAACGCCTTCGGGATATCGACGTCATAGATTAAAATACAGCGATTTTTAAATTCCTTCGATAGTTTGTTTGTTTGTTTGTTTGTTTGTTTTTGTTTGCTTGTTTGTTTGTTTGTTTGTATGTATGTATGTATGTATGTATGTTTGTTTGATTGCAAGTGCACGCCTTCTCGTCGGTGCAGTTTTTCGTATGATTCGTCCTTTCTAACACTATCACAAATATCTGACAGCAACGACACTGAAAGTTTACCATTGCAAAGAACACGACAAAACAAAAATGTGATCATCCAGACGTCACTGCCATGCATTCTGAACGAAACGCTACGAGACGTTAATCTAAGGACAGAAGCGCATTCCCAAACTGTCCGACTTTCCACAAGCCTGTGGTGGCAGTACTGGGACCGAGGCTCAAGTACATAGAGGCATAAAGATGTAGGTTTTATATCGCGGAGACATTTCCAAATATTCCTTTGTTGGACAGCCAAGCGTGACCTCGAATCAGTTTCACAACTTAACCTCGGTCTCTGTGCCTTGACTCGGCAAGTACCGTGTGCGTTCAAGTCTGCCTGTGTTCGAAAGCAAATATCTATCCGAGGGAAAGGCCTCTTGTGCGTATTACAATGTTTCTGGCACGACCAATCCATTAGCAAAGGGGCGTTGGAGGTAGACCAGTCCACCCTCTCCTTCTCTTCTTGCTCTGTTGTTGTCAGACTGTTTCCAAATAGTTATAAAGAAGCAGACAGTTTA
>JAWQFJ010035097.1:0-22178 GCA_034096865.1 Theodoxus fluviatilis | reverse complement strand
CCCCCCCCCCCCCCCGCAGATTCCTGACCAGGCAGCAACGGACCTCTACTCTGACCCATTCGTTCACAGCAAAGAAATTCGTCTGCTGTTCTATTCGACATAACAGATACACTTTCTTGTGTTGCGCGCGCACCCTCATTTACCCACCAATTAGTCCAAAGCCAAGTTGGTGGAGGACGCTCTATGATTGACTAATATTCATTCATTCATCTGTAAAGTACTAAGACGCATCATCCTGGATCGACTAAAAGATGCTGTCGACAAAAGACGTCGTCCAGAATAAGCTGGCTTCAGGAAGGACAAGTCATGCACGGACCAGATTGCTACGCTCATGATTATCCTAGAGCAGTCCCTGGAGTGGCAGTCAACGTTGTACCTGAACTTTATTGACTTCCGCCAGGCGTTTGACAGCGTTGACAGAGAGACCATTTGGAGACTCCTCCATCACTATGGAATCCCGCCAGCCTATGTCAACATGATCCAGCAGCTGTATGAGGGCGCCACGTGCCAGGTGATCCACAGCGGCAAGCTGACAGAGGAATTTGAGGTGACGACAGGGGTCCGTCAAGGATGCTTGCTGTCGCCGATGATCTTCCTGCTCGTGGTGGACTGGGTCATGCGAGAGACAACCAGAACAGGCAGGACCGGAGTCCAGTGGACCCTGACGCAGACCTTGGACGACCTCGACTTTGCAGACGACTTGTGCCTGATGTCCCAATGCTACCAACACATGCAACAGAAGACAGACAACCTTGCCAGAGAAGCAGCGAAGACCGGACTACAGGTCAACCTGGAAAAGACAGAGACCATGGCCGTGAACAAGAAGCAGCAGAAGCCTGTTACCCTGGGAGACAAGGAGCTCAAAGAGGTGGACTTCTTTACTTACCTGGGCAGCGTCGTCTCAACAACAGGCGGTTCTGACGAGGACATCAAAGCCAGAATCGGGAAAGCCAGATATGCCTTCAATACTCTGAGACCAGTCTGGAGATCAACATCCCTCTCTACCCACACAAAACTCCGGATATTTAACAGCAACGTCAAGTCTGTCCTCCTCTATGGCTCTGAGACCTGGAGAGTCACCAACACTCTGACCACCAAGCTCCAAGTCTTCATAAACAGATGCCTCCGTAACATCCTTAAGATCAGGTGGACAGAAAAAGTCAAGAACACCGACTTGTGGAAGCAGGCAAAACAGGATCCCATCGGACAGCAGATCGCAAGGCGGAAGTGGAGGTGGATCGGACACACCTTGCGAAAACCTCCACATGACATCACAAGGCAGGCCTTGCAGTGGAATCCTCAGGGCAAGAGACGAGTTGGTCGCCCCAAGACCACCTGGAGGCGATCCTGCGAGGAAGAGATGAAGAGCTGCAACCTGTCATGGGGAGAGCTGAGGAAGGTTGCCCAGAACAGAGTACGCTGGAGGACTGTTGCTGAGGCCCTATGCTCCACAAGGAACTCAAGGGAATAAGTGAAGTGAATTCATCTGTTCATTCACTCGTTTATTTCCCTCTCTCTCTCTCTCTCTCTCTCTCTCTCTCTCTCTCTCTCGCTCTCTCGCTTTCTCGCTCTCTCTCTCTCTCTCTCTCTCTCTCTCTCTCTCTCTCTCTGTTTCTTTGCTAATATACGTTGTGTCAAATAGATAAACAGTTTCTCACATACGACAACAGCAACATTTGTAAAGATCATAGCGAGTAACACTGCTTGATGTAGACAGGAGTTGCATTAGAAGTATTAGATTCTGAAGAAATGGCAGATTTCTAAAAATGTACACGCGAACCAAAGGAAGTCGGAAAATGGAGGTAAAGAATGACCTTATCAACAAGTATCTGAATGTACAAAAGTTCCCTACTCTGGCACATGGCTTACTGAGACCATCCCGCGTGCAGTGTGCAACGGCAGCAATTCACCGTCACCGAGTCAGCTATCGCTCTCGCGCGAGGTTAATCACCCAGGTTTTCTTTTAGGACCTTGGGCCATGCATTCCAGACATGCGAAGTCCATCACCAGAGAGCTTCGAACCGCTGCTGCAGCTGTCTCCGTGCAGGCTAGACACCAGACCCGCGCGGCGGAGTGAGTCGCATTCTGCCTCAGGCATAATACAGACCATTTTAGTGGGTAGGGGGGCGGCTCAGGTGTGAATATGAGCTGAGCTAACCTACTTGCTGGTTGGGGCATGTCCATCAAACGATAGAATCCCAAAGATACAAGGATGTTTGCAAACACGATCCATGGGCGCATGGCATCCGCAACTCGAGTTGGGAGGACGTCGCCAGGGACGGCACCATTTGGAGAGGTGAGCTCCGGAACAGACTGATCAATCTCCGGAAGCCAGAGGCGGAGAGACGCACTCGATTGGAGGAAAGCATGCACTGGGATCAAGTGCAACTGCTATGACAAGGACTGCCACTCCAGGATCGGACTACACAGTCACAGCAAAATCTGCAATCAAGAAATAACTCGAAGGCTAGGATCCAGGATCGAATACGACTGACGGCGGTTTACTACTGCTATGCTCGGTCAGAAACTAGGCTGCGTATTATGCATGTTTCAGATGACTGGGATATGTACAGCGAAACATCCCTGGACGCATACCAGAGATTCCGCTGTGTGGAAAGCTTAGTATAGGGAGCGCAACTAGGGGGCACCCCCGCCTCCGCTGAGGGGATGTGTGAAAAAAAAATCTGCTACAAGCTCGCATTGAACTATGGAAGTGCAAAGCTGAGAACAGAGAGGCCTGATCCTTGCTGTCAGAACAGGAAACAGAAGCTGAGGAGACGAGACGAAGAGCATCATTCTGATCGGACTCGAACTCTCAATTAGGCCAGCCGCCCGTATTTGACAAACACAAGAGAACTAGCGACGAGTTTTCCGTCGCTAGTGGACAATCAAAGATCAACCCGAGGTTGTGCGTTCCTGCTAGTAATCTCCTTGTCTGAGAGTTATCGCTTAATGTATGGACATTGCTGCATCTCTAGTTAAACGTGGATGCCTTTTCTGGTATCTTCTCCTAAGGTCATATTGATAGGGCAAACTATGTGGAAATGTTCTTCATTTTAATCCACTGCAACAATAGAAGCACTTAGTATCCAATTGATGTCGATTAATATACCTGTTTGACTGCAGATCATTGATTCCATCATGCTGATTGGAGGGTCAGAGGGAAGATGAGAGCTGACAGCAACCACGACACTGTATTGTCTGCAGCCGCTGCAGACAAGACTTTCATTCCAGGACTGGACTCCTGAGCCCCTCCAGAAAGTGCCAGTAAAGGAAACTACCTTATCAACTCCAAAAACGGTCAGCGGTCTGCTAGCGTATTCAGAAAAATTGTCAGTAGTAGCATGGTAGATGTGGAGGTTTGTTGGGGGAGGGGGTTATGGAGATAATGAAGGGTCTGTGAGTTGCTTGCTGGCGAATATAGATAGGAGGGAGAGGCGGGGAGGGGGGTGGGGGTGGAGGGTGTTGGGTGGTGGTAGGCTTCTGCGGTGGTAGGGTTGTGGTTTTAAAAGTAAAGGGGGCGGTCGAGGGGGGTGATGGCGAGGGCCTAGCGGAAGAGAGAGACAGGAGTGGTTGAGTGTCGAGTGGGAAAGTGGGGGTGGAGGTGGGCTTGACGGGGGACAAGCGAATGGTGGAGTTAGTGGGGTGGGGGTAGTGGTGGCTGGGCTGATGTGGATGGAGTTTCAAGAACCATGAACGCAAGAGCATTGTGCGTCATTGCTTCTCGAGGCCGTTGGACGCTGAACCGTGTCTACATTCATTGCATCATCTCTCCGTCTGATACAACGTTTCTTGACTTGCGTTGCATTTGTACGTACTTGTTCCTCGGGACATACGAGTCAGAATCCATGCTTTCGTTCCTGCGCAGCTTTGGTACAAAGCACAAGGAGTTGCAAGGCACTGTCCAGAAATTGGCATCGCTCTGGGAATGGTAGACAGGTATAGGCCAGCCGGCATGTCTTCAGAAAGAATACCGAGTCGAAGAGATGTGCTCCTGTTTCACTTCGTATCTCCATGACCGCGGATTCCAGCTAATGAGCGGGGCACGTAGCATCAGCCGCCACATTTAGTTCTCAAGCACTACACGTCACCTTGTGTGGTTAGCAAGCGCGCTTGTGGTGGCTCGGTAATCAGTCCGACATCTGTCCGAGTGTTGAATGATAGTATTCAATCAAGGCTTTGTCTTTTCTACAGCTGCTTGACATTTGACCAAAGAGTTATTTCTGAAGATGGATCTAATTGGGCAATCTAGGACAGACTGTATTGGTTTAGCTATAGATGGATTGAAAAGTTAAAATAATTCTTAATCAAAATTTAAAATGTTGCCATACTTCGTGTCATTACATCGCATGAACTGACTGCAGACAGCAGAAAAATACAGTTAATATTAGAAATGTTTGAAAATCAATTCACACTGTTAAAAAAGCGTCTTAAAAAAAAATTTGTTTTATCTAGCACAAAGACTTTTGTCCAAAAAGCAGTGATGCATTTGGGAAGGAAAATATGAAGTATTCATTTGAATGATCTGTCAGCACCACTTTTGGTAACATTATGATGAAAATATGTACAAACAGCATGACTTCGCGTATTGTATCCGAAAGTAAAGCAGAATACTTTTTGCCTTCCTTCCCTGCCTCTTCCTCATTGCCGACTCGTCATCCTCGTTTATCATCTACGTTTGACACATTTTCAACAAACATGACACCAGTTTTCACATATCTATAAGCAGGTGGATCATTTGCGGCATTCTAAAATGACAAAACATTTCTTTCCAGCAGAAACTAAAGACCAAGCTAACGATTCCTAATAATGCCGCCAGCTCCGAGCATATTGTATCCGGACAATAACAACGTGGTATTTCTCATTAACGGTTCGTCATTTTTCATTGAAAAGAAAAACACATAAAGGTAGAATAATGCCTGCATAATGTTTCATTCTTAAGAGTTTATGCAGGTTTGACCTGTGTCAATGAAAGAAATGCAGCAGACTTACCGCCCGTGAGTAGAGAAAGGAGCAACAATGGAAGTGCTGTCGGATCGATTCTCATCTTCCAATACAGTCCGTGGAGTCGATGAAAGGTTGGTTGATGGTTGGGAAGACTCCAAAGGCTCCACCACCGCCCCTCTGCACCGCCCCGTCTAGAGAGAGCTTCCAGGGGGAATGAACCGTGGTCACTGCGCGCGCACATGTTGGTGGGAGGACAGCGCGCATCAGGTGACGTGTGACATGTGTCCTCCCCGATTGAGGTCACACAGGTCACGTGTTTTGGCAAAATGACGAGACCGCAGAGCAGCGCTGATGTCTGAATGACAGAAGAGGGGATACAAAAGGAACGTGAAACAGTTTCTACTCTTGCATCATCGAAACGAGGGAGTGGCAGGAGTACGCTTGCGAAAAGTCTCTATAACACGGCATGGTTTCGTGACATCTGTAATACGATGAACCATTCGTACCTCTCTTATTAATGAATATCTGTGCTGCTCTACGGATCTGAAACCTGGAGACATACCAAGAGCATCGGCCACAAGCTGCAAGTCTTCATCAACACCTGCCTCCGCCAGATCCTGCGTATCAGATGGCCAGAAAGAATCTCCAACAAAGAACTCTGGCAACGTACCAGGCAGGAGTCGATCGTCAACGCCATCCAAAGAAGGAAATGGAAGTGGATTGGGCACACCCTGCGCAGAAACGATGCCTGCATTCCACGCCACGCCTTGGACTGGAACCCTCAGGGTAAACGGAAGCGTGGTCGACCAGCACTGACCTGGAAAAGAACCCTACAGGCAGAGCTGAGGACAGTCCGGATGACATGGGGAGAGGCAAAGAGGGCAGCCCAAGACCGACAGAGGTGGAGACTTGCAGTGAAGGCCCTATGCTCCGACCGGAGCGAAGAGGACTAAGTCAAGTTATTAATGAATACAGGTGTTAATTGCTTGGCTAGTTCCTAACGAGGGGAGACTTTGACTGATCTGTTTTTGTTGTCATGAGCAAGTTCTCATTATCAGGAAGACAAAAAGTCTCAGCACAGGTACTGAACTCTAGTCTTAGTCTGGATATTGTGAATTCCTTGGAAAAATTCCAGTCACTCCTGCTCATAAAACTCACAGTCTCGGGGAGACAAACATAACGTGGGCCCATGAAAACAATGGAGCGCTACGACGTAGTGCTAGAGCAGCTCAGGGCAGGGGTCGGATGTTGGGGTGTGTCAGCAGGTCTGTGGCTGGGATGCTTTGAAGTCGGGGCGCGCAGACTAGACGAGCAGATGCGGTGATAAAGAAGCCGAAACAGGCCATGGAAACTGCCTTTTTATTTTGAGGAAACACGTAATGTCCTGATGAGCTTGATGTCTCCCGTGGTTTGATTTTCAAGATATCTTCCGGTGGTAGGCCCCGAAAGCACAAAGAACTAAGCACTCCAGCTGATGAGGGAGGTATCGGTGCAGAACAGGCTGTATGCGGATCATGTCCCCAATCTCCACTGCTGCGCTGCATACACTGCGGTCGGTGCCCACTTGTTCCAAACCGCTATCTCGATGCTGCAAGGCTTGAAGGATATTTTCATATGTAGAGCAGACACTGGAGCGCTAGAAGGCATATAGTGCTCTGTTTTCCCATTGACGAAGTGAGCAGAAGCAGGAGCTCCTTTGGAGAAGCTCGCCTGAGTAAGCTGATGTTTCACGAGGAGCGCTGCACGCCCGGGAATCCCGAGCTTCTCACTGTTTTAGCAACTGATACTTAGTCCATGATATTCCCATCATTCAGCATGGACATCTAAGGCGGAGCTGTTAAAGCAGCCGAAGTATTTTTCCTGTAAATATCCAATTCTCACAGCAATACACGCACACGTGCGCGCGTGCACACCCACGCACACACACAGACACACACACGTACACACACACGTACACATACACACACGCGTACACACACACACACACACCCATACACATACACACAAATACACACGCACAAATACACACACACACACACACACACACACAAACGCACACACAGAGCTTGATAATACTGACATATACCGAAGATCTGGTATTTAAAGCGACGTAGTTTATGACTTCGTTGTTCTGTTTCACAATCTTCATTTGTCGCCGGCAGACTTCTGCATGGATTGGAGGCTTTCTTAACTCATCCTCAAAAATTATTTGCATCAATGACAGAAAATCAACGTATAACTTTAAGGTCTTAATGTCATAACAAAAATGAAGGAAACACTTTATGATTGAAAAAAGAAATATAAAGCAGAATTAGCACACAGAGACATTGAAAACACAACAAGCACATATCATATTGTACTGACTTATATTCTTTAAAAGAGACGTGACATTCGTAATTTAGTTACATCTGTCGGTGGTTGTTGGCTCTCCAGAAAATATCTGGAACATGAGTTTCTGTCATCGCATTCAATGTTGGTGAGCTTGTCAATCTAGTTGTATGCAAGTCAGCTGGACTGTGAAAAGATAAGGATGTCAAGAACTCCTTTCGAATAGTATGGGTCTGTACGCAAAGTATTTTGTGTAGACTTTCACATTAATAAAAGCAATAGGGGCCTAACTGATTCTTTCACCATAACTTCCAGTCTTGATAAGCACACTGCTGAGATATGTTGAGCGTCAAAGTGAAAAACATTTTGAAATATTTATAATCCCTCTACATTAATATTGAGCAATCTGATTTCGGAAGTTTATATTTTCATGCTGGCAATACTACGTCTTTGCATTAGTAAACTGTTTTTAAAAAAGAAAGTTGATATATTAGAGAAAAAATGCACGATAAAATAACGATATCAAACTTTCAGGAAAAACACATAATTTCAAAAAGCACGATTTCATCATCATCATCATCATCATCATCATCATCATCATCATCATCATCATCATCATCATCATCATCATCATCATCATCGTCATCATCATCATCATATTCTTCTTTTACTTCATCATCATCATCATCGTCGTCGTCTTTTTCTAGCCTGTAATTCGAAATAATTATTTAGAACTTTAGCCTCCGTTTCACTTGGGTGCTGATAAAATGTTGTGGCGGTCAAAAAGTCATTTCTGCAATATCCACCTGCAAACACGTGACGATGTGTGTGCTTTGCCATTGACAGCAATCTAACTTCTCGGCAACTTCATCTTTGGAAGAAACTGCATGTGACTGCTGTCCACTATATGCCATCCCATATATATCAGAGTAAAGAAAAAGAAACTTCTCCAAAGCTATCGGTGTCATTGTCCCTGTCGAGAAAACAGTTTTAGTATCGACAAGCCAGATCTATGAAAACGACATACGTTTTTTCGCCTTCACGGCTGGACTGAATCGTGACTTCCAGTCCATGAGTGATTCCCCGGGGTCCATCCCTCATGGGTGACCTCTCACTCCCGTGAGCACACTTCAGGGACTCATTTCCCGTGCGCGTCGTCTGGTGTAGGCAGTTAGACTCTATGCTCACCATATTTGTATTTAAGCTTTTACTCTGCACCTCTTGTCATTCACCTGAAGAAGGAGCACTGGGCTCAGAAAGCTTGTGAATAATAAAGCAGTTGGACCGAAGTCCCCTATGTTTTCATCATTCAACCTTTGAAGGCTGGCGAGTCATAGCAGACGCAATTTTTTTTGCCGGGAAAAAGAACTAAATAAATTTTACCCAATACTCATGACTATTGCTTTCACGACTCACGTACTGGAAAAACTTGCCCCTCAATGAGAAGAGGATACTTTGTGTTTACGAAGCAGACACTCACTGGTCGACGGCCTTAAGGTACTCGCTGGGAGAGATGAAGTGGTACGCAGACATGGTCGTTCTGGGTAGCATGTATGCTACCCATGTCCATGTATGCTATGTGCCTCTGTGGATAACTTGAACAGTCATGCATTCATATGTTTATATTTTTTTCTATCTAGCAGGGCTCCATATGGCGCCAATTATCACCGAAATCATACTCCAATTGAAAGTATACAACGGCCTAGGCGCTGCGCCTGGCTACTGCTGAGGCGCTACCATTTCTGTTCATGGTTGCAATTCCAAAACCAGAGAACAAATAACCCCAATATTTAATACATTGTTACTTGGGTGAAATTCTGACCTTGCACCAACTTTAATCAGAATCCACATTGAACTTTTACAGTTACTTTGCCGAATAACGAACTTACGAACGAACTAAGGAAAAAACTAAGCGACTACAGAACACAACCTCCCTGGCGAAGGTCAAAATGTTTTCAGGCCTTGACGCGTTTCGTTCTTCCCAACGACTTGGTAAGGGTGTCCTTGTTTCATTGAAAGTCTGGGGTTGAATGTTCGCGAAAAGAGAAAACATTGTCGCTACCAGGTAGGTCTCAACCCAGTGATCCACAATCCGCCTCAGTTTGCCTCGGCACAGATTTCAGCGCCTGTAGAACTCCGGACAGTTGTTCTGGTCAGTCTGCTCGAAGCTCTCAGGGTTTACACCGAAGCCCTGGAGTGTCTCCTGCAGCGTCTTCACCACGGCGGCGTCCAGGGTGGACTTGCAAGAGAGGATCCAGGCAAACTGCACGTGCGCTACGGTCAGCTCGGTGCAGGAGAAGACCAGACTGTATTCCTCGTAGTTCGTCTTCACCACCCAGTAGGAACTGTAGGGGATGACTGCCAGAACAACCACGGCCTTTGATTAACAACAACAACAACAACAACAAAGCAACAACATTGATGATGATGATGATGATGATGGTGATGATGATGATGATCATGATGATGATGATGATGATGATGATGATGATGATGGTGATGGTGATGGTGATTGTGATGATGATGATGATTATGATGATTATGATGATGATGATGATGATGATGGTGATGATGATGACGACGATGATTTTTCTTATTTCCTCTAGGACAAACATACATAAATACAGATCAGGTACTTAAACATGCGACAATTAATATACGTTACCGCATGTACTAGTATGCGCGTGTGCGCATGTGTACGTATAATGTGTGTGCGTTGTCGTTTGTTAGTCTACCCCAAAGTCTTTACTCACAGTTTTCAAATTTGACCAACAGCTGCGCAGGTTGGAAGGATCCGGTACGTAGGCGTCCCCCACCACGGAGTCCTCCTTGCCGTCCCTGCCTCGCCAACGCAAGAGAACACCTCTTACTTAGGCAGCGTGGCCTTCAAAACCCTCTTCAACAGCAGGAGCGTAAATGCGTGCACAATCAACGACAAGGGGCCTCTGTGTTGCGTGATATTCAAGGGATGCCCACTGCGACGTCATAACGTAGTATCAGAAGCGTGTCACGTCCAGCTGTAATTGACATGTCTAAAAAGAAGATACCGGAAGAGCAAGCAGGATTCCGAGCTGGGCGCTCCTGCACTGACCAGATAGCGACCCTCAGGATCATCATTGAACAGTCGCTGGAATGGCAGTCACCACTCTATGTCAATTTTATGGACTTCAAGAAAGCCTTTGACATGGTGGACAGGGCAACCATTTGGAGAATCCTCAGACACTATGGCATCCCTCAGAAGATCGTCAGCGTAATCCAGAACCTCTATGAAGGCACCAGCTGCAGAGTTGTACACAACACTGACCTGTCGTCACCAGAGTGAGACGAGGATGTCTCTTTTCTCCTTTAATCTTCTCCATGGTGATCGACTGGGTGATGAAGATTGTTACGGACCAACCACGGGGCATTCAGTGGACACTCACTGGCAAACTGGAAGACTTGGACTTCGCAGACGACATCAGCCTCCTGTCACACACCCATGAGCACATGCAACCAAAGACGGAGAAGCTGCACGACATTGCCAAGACAACAGGACTGGAGATCAACGTTTCCAAGACCAAGAGCCTCCGAGTGAACGCCTCCAGGGAAGCTCCCATCACCATTGATGGTCAAGCCATAGAGGACGTCGACCGCTTCACGTACCTGGGCAGCGTGGTCAGCAAGACTGGAGAAACAGATGAAGACGTGAGAGCCAGGATAGGCAAAGCACGACACGCCTTCGTCACCCTGAAACCAGTGTGGAGAAACGAGAGCCTCAGCCGTCACACCAAGCTGAGGATCTTCAACACAAACGTTAAATTTGCTCTACGGGTCAGATACCTGGAGACGTACCAAGAGCATCGGCCACAAGCTACAAGTCTTCATCAACACCTGCCTCCGCCAGATCCTGCGTATCAGATGGCCAGAAAGAATCTCCAACAAAGAACTCTGGCAGTGAAGGCCCTATGCTCCGACCGGAGCGAAGAGGACTAGAAACAGCTATCTTCTGAGCGAAGAAGAGAGATCATTTCAGAGCTTCCAGGATAGCTCTAACGGACACAAACTTTGGTGTCTTGTTAAAAAGGCAAATTGTAAGCCAACTCCCTCTGTAGACATTGATATAAAGATTTGGAAAAACCACTTCGAGAAACTTTTCCAGATGAACCTAGACCAAAACTCGATTAAGACTGCTGAAACCATAATTGTCATGAGGCCGTTGGAAATCGGTTGCCATACATGTCGTCCGTTGCCAGGGAAGTCGGTTGCCTTGGAAGTTGGTTGTCATGGGAGTCCGTTGCCATGGAAATCGGTTGCCATGAAAGACGGTTGCCATGGAAATCGGTTGCCATGGAAATAGGTTGCCATGGAAGTCGTCATGGGAGTCGGTTGCCATGGAAGTCGGTTGCCATGGAAGACGGTTGCCATGGAAGTCGGTTGCCATGGAAATCGGTTGATATGGAAGTCGGTTGCCATGGAAGACGGTTGCCATGGAAGACGGTTGCCATGGAAATCGGTTGCCATGGAAGTCGGTTGCCACGGAGGACGGTTGCCATGGAAGACGGTTGCCATGGAAGTCAGTTGCCATTGAAAGTCGGTTGCCTTGGAAGTTGGTTGTCATGCGAGTCCGTGACCATGGCAGTCGGTTGCCATGGAAGTCGGTTGCCATGGAAATCGGTTGCCATGGAAAGCAGTTGGCATGGAAATGGGTTGCCATGGAAATCGGTTGCCATGGAAGTCAGTTGTCATGGAAAACGGTTGCCATGGAAATCGGTTGCCATGGAAATCGGTTGCCATGGAAAACGGTTGCCATGGAAATCGGTTGCCATGGAAAACGGTTGCCATGGAGTGGAGATGGTGTTGGAGTGCAGCCTAGTTGCATGCTCCCCAGGGAGTGGAGATGGTGTTGGAGTGCAGCCTGGTTGCTTGCTCCCCAGGGAGTGGAGATGGTGTTGGAGTGCAGCCTCGTTGCTTGCTCCCCAGGGAGTGGAGATGGTGTTGGAGTGCAGCCTGGTTGCATGCTCCCCAGGGAGTTGAGATGGTGTTGGAGTGCAGCCTGGTTGCATGCTCCCTAGGGAGTTGAGATGGTGTTGGAGTGCAGCCTGGTTGCATGCTCCCCAGGGAGTGGAGATGGTGTTGGAGTGCAGCCTGGTTGCATGCTCCCTAGGGAGTTGAGATGGTGTTGGAGTGATCAAAAAGAGGTAGCCCGATGACTAGGGAGTAGATGTGTGCGGTTTGAGCATCCATCAATGGGTGGAAAAGTCGCAAAGTAAAAAAGAGTACCTTTTCCTTGACATTTACCTTTTACCCATCAGGTGTTGAAACTCAGGTACAGAGGCACGAGGTACAGAGGGAGGAGGCAGGAGGCACAGAGGCACGAGGCACGAGACACGAGGTACAGAGGCAGGAGGCACGAGGTACAGAGGCACGAGGTACAGAGGCAGGAGGTACGAGGTACAGAGGCAAGAAGCACGAGGTACAGAGGCAAGAGGCATGAGGTACAGAGGCAGGAGGCACGAGTTACAGAGGCAGGAGGCACGAGGCACAGAGGCACGAGGTACAGAGGCAAGAGGCACGAGGTACAGAGGCAAGAGGACGGAGGCACGAGGTACAGAGACAAGAGGCACGAGGTACAGTGGCAGGAGGCACGAGTTACAGAGGCACGAGGCACGAGGTACAGAGGCACGAGGCACAAGGTACAGAGGCACGAGGCACATAGGCAAGAGGCACGAGGTACAGAGGCACGAGGCACAGAGGCACGAGGTACAAAGGCACGAGGCACGAGGTGCAGAGGCACGAGGTACAGAAGCACGAGGCACGAGGTACAGAGGCACGAGGCACAGAGGCAAGAGGCACGAGGTACAGAGGCAGGAGGCACGAGGTACAGAGGCAGGAGGCACGAGGTACAGAGGCAAGAGGCACGAGGTACAGAGGCACGAGGTACAGAGGCAGGAGGTACGAGGTACAGAGGCACGAGGCACAGAGGCAAGAGGCACGAGGTACAGAGGCACGAGGCACAGAGGCACAGAGGCACAGAGGCAAGAGGCACGAGGTACAGAGGCAGGAGGCACGAGGTACAGAGGCAAGAGGCACGAGGTACAGAGGCACGAGGTACAGAGGCAAGAGGCACGAGGTACAGAGGCAGGAGGCACGAAGTACAGAGGCAAGAGGCACGAGGTACAGAGGCACGAGGCAGGAGGCACGAGGTACAGAGGCAAGAGGCACGAGGTACAGAGGCACGGGGCACGAGGTACAGAGGCAAGAGGCACGAGGTACAGAGGCAGGAGGCACGAGGTACAGAGGCACGAGGTACAGAGGCAAGAGGCACGAGGTACAGAGGCAGGAGGTACGAGGTACAGAGGCACGAGGTACAGAGGCAAGAGGCACGAGGTACAGAGGCAGGAGGTACAGAGGCACGAGGTACTGAGGCAGGAGGTACGAGGTACAGAGGCAGGAGGTACGAGGTACAGAGGCAAGAGGCACGAGGTACAGAGGCACGAGGTACAGAGGCAAGAGGCACGAGGTACAGAGGCGGGATGCACTCAGTGGCAGTGAACGCGGGGTGAGATTTCAACCTGCCTTCCCTCGTGCCATTGTTTTCCTTCACGTTTCAGTCATGACTACACTGCGTGGGTGAAAAGTGTGGGACTGACTGGCTTTGCCGAGTTAGGGCAGAGGCTTTCGTGTAGAGCTCTACAGTTAAAAATAGTTTTATCTCCTCTTTTTTCAAGAACTAAGCAAGCATGTGGTAAATATGCCTTGTACGCCCACCCACATTGCATAAGATATTGTGGAAGGAAAGAGACACACGGACAGGCAAACAGACAGAGAGACCGAAAGACAGACAGAGAGACGGACGGACGGACAGACATACAGACACAAACAGAGACAGACAGACAGACAGACAGACAGACAGACAGACAGACAGACAGACAGACAGACAGACACATTTTTTCACATGGAGGAAATCGGGCATGTAGATAAACGAAAAAACAGACGAAAAAATGCAAACATGATACGAGCACCGGTAAATTGGCAAGTATACAGACGAACATACACGAATAATCACAATCATGCAAAACACAATCGCACGCAATTAGGCTAGAGAGCACGCAATTGCAAACACACAAAGGCACATACGCATTACATCTTGTTTATGCCTTGAGGAACACACACAAGTTGCGCCGAAGATAAGACGACAGCCCGAACTCAGACACAAAGAAAAATTATGTGTCAACCAGGGAAGAGTATAGATATGATTATGTGACATGATCCAGCAAAAGATACAAGACGTCGGATTTGAAGATTTGGGGTATTCATATCACGGAAAAGGACCAACTAGAGATTTAAATAAATGCAAGAATGATGGAAATCAGATTATTCAAAAGGAAATTATTGACGATTCTAGTCGTTTTGAGGATACGACCCTTGAAGTTGAGGCGGTGTGTGTAAAGAGTCCTTAGCTACACGGTTGGAATGCGTTTTACAAAGCGATTTTACTGCAGGAGGAAGTACGAGTGGGCAGGGCACCACTTATGTTGCCGTGGGCAATTCTCATCTCCGATTCAATCTACTTCGAATCGATGCTTTTCAGACCACACGATAAGATGAGCAGTTCCTTCAAACTGTGAATCAAACCACCTTTTAGGCTAATTCTCTCCAAAACTCTATGAGATGGCAGGGGAAAGGTTCTAGAAGCTGAAAATAGCTCAAACTCTTTTTTTGTGGTCAGACTGTACTTACATTTTCTGGTGTTACTTTTCATCCTTTGCCGATTCAGGTCATAAGAGTGCTGCTCCTTGAAACACTCCTGTAGGATCACTTGTAACTTTGATTTCCTACTCCCCAGATTTCCCGAGTTTACAGTTCGAGGTTGAGGTAAGGTACTAAAAAGTTTATTTCACCCACTTAAACGCATTTTCAGGGAAATCTTTCGAGGAAATGATGATTTGGTATCCCTAGCGTGGATATCTGCACCTCACCTCACCTCACCTCCGCCTGTGACCCTGTCTGGGATATAGGCCGCCAATCAACACCCTCCAGGCATCTCGGTTCTGGGCGAGCCTTTCCAGCTGCCCCCACGTCTTTCCTATCTGCTTTGCGTCTACCTCCAGATCACGGATCCATATGTTCCTAGGCCGCCCTCTCTTCCTCTTCCCTTGTGGGTTCCACGTGAGGGCTCGCCTGGTGATGTTGGAAGCAGGTCTGCGAAGGGTATGGCCTATCCATCGCCAGCGTCTCTGTAGGACGTCTTCCTCAACTGGCTGTTGCCTGGTTCTCAGCCACAGTTCTTTATTGTTGATTTTTTTCTGGCCAGCGGATCTTGAGGATCTTCCTGAGGCAGGTGTTGATGAAGACCTGGATTTTCTTCATGGTGGTGACGGTGGTTTGCCAGGTCTCTGCTCCGTACAGCAAGATCGGCTTCACGATGGAATTGAAGACCCTGATCTTTGTAGTAGTAGTTATTGCGCTTGATTCCCAGATCTTCTTCAGCTGATGGAAGGCTGCTCTGGCTTTGCCGATACGGGTTCTGACGTCTGCATCCGTTCCTCCCTGCTTGTCTACAATGCTGCCGAGATACGTGAAGCTTTCCACATCTTCCAGCGCATTACCTTCAACTGTGATGGGTGTGTTGTTGGATATCTGCAAAAACACGAAAATGACCCAGTTTGACCGCCATTACGTTGTTTTGCACGTAGCGCCAAATTGCCTTGCACAAGTTAGGACCGAGGCTAATTTCCCAGGTCTTTCATATTCTAGTCAAAGGGAATCGGAAATGCATTTCCAATGTTTCTTTTTACTTGAGTGATTACTGCAATCAATCATACACAACGTCCAGTCAATCACTTCTTGTGATAAATCCGTTTCCACAACAAGGCACTGCCTGCTTTTTCGTCGCAATTTTGATTCCGACACCTCTATGATTACAGGGGTCACATAAAAAACAAAACCGGAAACGCCTTTGAGATTGTCTTTGCTAGCCTATCATAATTCTAGGAAACCCGCCTCTGGTTTCGTGCTGGCCAGTCACGATCGTGGTAAACTTTTACAAAGATGTGCTTGCCACTTACCACGGGTTCTTCCTATGGGGAGTGTATCGCAGAGTGCAAGTTGTCTCAAACGCAGATTGTGTCCTGCCCAGAGTGCTGCCGTGTGAACTTCCTTCTCTCGTCAGCTGCTGTCCACAGACTTTGACCCTAGGCTACTCCAGGCTTCTCCGATACAGACCTAGATGGGTAACTGCATTCTGACTCGGTTCCAGTGTTCTTATGTACTTGTAGGCTTATGCAATGTGGGAATAAATTTCAGCTGCACAGACAGAATCCACACTCTATAGTCAGTCCCTATCCTCCATGTCCTGTTATGAAAAGTCACCGTCTTCTCTTCCGCTAATTCCGCAACCTCTCCCCCTCCCCTCAATTCTTTTTTCATTCTCCTCGCTCTCTCCCCGTCAGGTTCACTGCAGACTTTCCAAATAGCAGTAAATAGCTCATGGTTCCACCCTTCCTCATTCTCCCGCATTGCCTTATCCAGCCACTCTAAGACATTTCATTCATTCGTCTGTCCTGTTGTTTAGTTGTGTCCACAAATACCAAGATAGCTTCACTCATTTCATTTTCTTTTTCTTGCTGCCACTCCCATCCCCATTGCCCTCATATTTCGTCACTTCCGGCCGCGGCGCAGTGGCCATATTGCCCTCATTGCTCTTGCCACAATGCAGCACGAGGCCACGTGCCAGAGTGCCCGCAACCCCACAAGCGCCACCTGCATGGGTCAGAGATCACACGCTGTCCTTCACCATTTGCTGGGGGGATCGCGTGCCTTTTAGCGGAGAGAGTTGAGTTGTCACTTATGGGCTAACCATGCTTTTGGAGGGAAGCCAGATAAATGGGCGCAAAACTCAGGGCCTCCAAGCAGAGGTGACAGCCCCTATCAGCCACTCGAAAACAGAGGTGACGACAGGCAGATGAAGCTCCTAACACAAGCTGTTCTTTGCAGCAGCAGGCGATGATGGCGGTCACATGCAGAGGAGAGGAAATTGAGAACAGAGGAAAGGGTTCTGCTTCAAATTGTGAGCAGCCACTACAATTCCGCTTCTAATTAGTTAAAAAATATAAAGATGCAAATATTTTGAAAATCTGCAATGTTTTCTTATTTGTTTGAAATAAGTACGAACACTGTGGAATCAAAATAAAAGAATTTTGAGAAAATGGCTTTTAAAGATTTCTGACATGGGTGCGAGAGAGCCAAGGTAAGCCAGTTAAAAGTTTATGTTAAGGCCTTACACGTGGCAGGTTTTTTGAAAGGACACAATTTGTGTGTGTGTGTGTGTGTGTGTGTGTGTGTGTGTGTGTGTGTGTGTGTGTGTGTGTGTGTGTGTGTGTGTGTGTCTGGAAAACAGCTAAATAAAAACTAGGGGGAGATTAAAATTTTTTAGACGAGGTCATCGTCCGGAAAATGTACCCGGGACACGTGGTAGTTGGCAACGGTACCACTAGGTCATGTATATTGATTAAAAAAAACTGATCGAGGGTGTTGATGGATGTCTTTCCAACTTTCCCTGTAATATCGTGGTCATAATAATTTCGATTTACAACTCCACAACCAACCAGTTCCCCACAAACAAAGCAAGAATGACCCCCTATGGCGTGAAATCGCATCCTGGAGCCATTATTCACTCCGCTCTCCACCCAATCGTTCAACATGGCGGTGTTTGATTTTCTTCGTCGATCGAGTCAGCTGGGCCCTTTGTGACGACATCAAGTTTTTTTGCATTAAACTGCACACATGAGAAAAATGCAGTGATGTAGTACTGTACAAGAAATTCATGCATTAAACTGCACACATGAGAAAAATGCAGTGATGTAGTACTGTAAATGAAATTCATGTTGAGGTGTCAGGACACCCTACAACTGACGGATGAAGAAGCAGAAGCCACAGAAATTTCGAAATGAGCGAGGCTTGGCCGCCATTAGGACATCTTGCTGAAAACACGTCTACCGCTACATCGTAAGCAGCAATCCGTCTGATTGGCTGTTCGAGAAGGTGTCCCGCGGACATGATAAAATAGCATATGTTACTATTGGGCGGACACTGGACAGAACACTGCTCTTGTGAGCGCAATAGTTCCTATGGAAACGGCATGGTTGCCAGAACATTGCCATATTCGAGCACGCCCAAAACATTTTTTGCGACTTGCAAACACGATATTTCCCATGTAAATAGCATAGGTGCCAGAAATGTGTCCAAGTGTGAGGAGACCTCAACGTGCTTAAACCTAGCTTTCAGACAAGACATTCAGAGACATGCAACTTTTGTATCCCCTGGCGTGAGTTCATGCAAAAACATGTAATTGACCCATACTGAACCCCATGACATAGTTCTTCATGTAACGCCGAACCGATTTGCGCGAGTAAAAACTGGTTTTAGGCTTGCGGGTCACATTTTTGAGAGTGCTTGAATAAAAGTTCGTATCTCTAAACAGAGCATATCATTGAATCTAAAAAGAGCGTGTACTTTACGTCCTTAAGCGTGAATGGGATCAAGAGAATGGATATCCTCGATGGTCTTGTGTTTAAAATGTGTGTCCTTACCACAGATATGTTGGGAAAAAAAGCTTGAGCACTGATGCAAAGTAAAATCATGCACGTGGGAAGAAAACAGCTTGTGCACTGATTCATGGTAACAATATGCATATAGAGAGAAAAATACCTCAGCGTTGACGCAAATTAAAAATCATGCATATGTAAATAAAGAAGCTTAAACATTGGTGCATAGTCTCATGCACAAGGAAAGAAAACAGATTGAGAACTAATGCAAAGCAAAATCATGCATATGGAGCGAAAGAAGCTTGACAACTGATGCATAGTAAAATCATTATCATGGAAAGAAAAAGTTTCAAGCTCTGATGCATAGTAACTTCATGCATATAGAAAAAAAAGTTTGAGCACTGATGCAAAGCAAAATCATGCATATGGAGCAAAAGAAGATTGACAACTGATGCACAGAAAAATCATAATCATGGGAAGAAAGTAGTTTCAAGCACTGATGCAGAGTAAAAAGTATGCATATTGAAAGAAAAAAGCTTGAGCACTAATACATAGTAAACTCATTCATTTCTTGACAGCAAAGCTCGTATCACAAAAATTGATAAAAGAGCTGTGACATTCAGCCGCGAGTTTAGTGTGATTGTGTTTTTAAAATAATAATTCAATTGAAATCCTGATATGTAAACCTACATCATGGGGTGGGTTGCTGTATGTTTCAAGCGAAGTGTCCATTTTGACATCTTTGTAGAAAACTGATCTGCGGCCTTGTACATGTAAAACGGTGAATGATCATTTAACTTTATTTGCAGGTTATGAATTGGTTTTAAAATACATTTTGATGAGAGTAATAACAATGACCGAATATAATCCAATTTGTCTGAGCTCTCATATATTAATTTATTTCAAAATGTTGATTCCCAAGGATGCATTATTCGATTACTCATAACTTTGCACCGAATCATGGGATTAAAAAACGGTTTGTACATCTTACAGAACACAAACGTTTCTTTCGAGATGCTACATAACTCTAAATCGGGCCGAGGGTGCGATACTACACATTTCGTGGAGCAGGGTCGCATGAAGTGAGTAGAACAGTGACGATGGCAAACCGGCGTCTGTCTGAGCAGTAGCCGCCGTAAAGCAAAACTGACAACACACTGGAGCTGCAGATGCGCTTCGTCGAACCCAATGGTTAAAACATCTAATCGCGCGGTTTTGACACTTACTTACTTACTTACGCCTTTGACCCCTCCTGGGGCATAGGCCGCAAACAAGGGTTCTCCAGCCATCCCGGTCCTGAGCAATCTTCTCCAACTGTCCCCAGGAGTGGCCTGTTCTCTTGACATCGGCGTCCAGGTCTCGGCGCCAACTGTTGCGAGGTCTACCTCTCTTTCTCTTCCCTTGTGGGTTCCATGAAAGGGACTGTCTGGTGGTGTTTGAGACCGGTTTGCGTAATGTGTGCCCTAACCATCTCCAGCGCCTTTGAATGATCTCTTGGTCTGCTGATTGTTGGTTTGTGCGTTGCCAGAGCTCCTCGTTGCTGATCTTTTCAGGCCATCGTATCTGTAGAATGCGGCGCAGACATGAGTTGATGAATGTCTGGATCTTCTTGTTGGTGGTTACAGTGGTCCTCCATGTTTCGGCGCCGTAGAGCAGAACAGACTTAACATTGGTGTTGAAAATCCTGATCTTTGTTTTGATGGACAGGTCTCTTGAACTCCAAATGTTTTTCAGTTGGAGGAAGGCTGTCCTGGCTTTTCCAATTCTTACCTTCACATCTGCGTCGGTTCCACCTTGCTTGTTGACAATGCTGCCAAGGTAGGTGAAGTCGTCCACTTCTTCTAGCGCTTCGCCATTCAGTGTGATGGGCGATGTGTTGGTAGAGTTGACTTTCAGGAGCTTGCTCTTCCCTTTGTGGATGTTGAGGCCCAGGTGAGTAGAGTTGTCTGCCACAATGCTGGTCATTTCCTGCATCTGCTGCTGGGTGTGGGAGAGAAGGGCCAGGTCATCCGCAAAATCGAGGTCATCAAGTTGTGACCACAGCGTCCACTGGATGCCGTTTCGCTTTCCTGCTGTGGATGTTTTCATGACCCAGTCGATGGCCAGCAGGAACAAAAACGGCGACAACAAACAGCCTTGTCTCACTCCTGTCTGTACCTGGAATGCCTCTGTGAGTTGACCTCCATGGACTACTCGGCATGAAAGTCCCTCGTAAGAGTTTCTGATGATGCTGGTGATTTTCTCGGGGACCCCGTATTGTCTTAGCAGCCTCCAAAGTGATGCCCTGTCCACGCTGTCAAAAGCCTTCTCGTAGTCAATAAAATTGACGTACAGGGGTGAGTTCCACTCAAGAGACTGCTCCAGGATGATACGTAGTGTTGCGATCTGGTCTGTACAGGAGCGATCTTTGCGGAAACCAGCCTGCTGATCTCGCAGCTGCCCGTCAACAACGTCTTTCATCCGGTCTAGCAGGATCCTGTTGAAAACCTTTCCTGGGATGGATAATAGGTTAATCCCTCTGTAGTTGGAGCAGAAGCTCAGGTTGCCTTTCTTTGGGAGCTTGATCAGGTAGCCTTCCTTCTATTCTGTGGGGACTTGTTCTTCGTCCCAGGTCTTCTTGAAGAGGGGGTGGAGCATCTCCACAGTTGTTTCCACATCTGCCTTCAGTGCCTCTGCTGGGATTCCATCAGGTCCGGCTGCCTTGCCGCTTTTCAGCTTCTTGATGGCTCTGCGGATCTCTTACTTTGTAGGTACGCCGCAATCTATCGGCAGGTCTCTATCCGCTGGTTGGATGTCAGGTGGATCGTGTGGGGCAGGTCTGTTGAGTAGTTCTTCAAAATGTTCCACCCATCTTCGCTTCTGTCCCTCTTGGTCGTTAATCTGTTTTCCATCCTTGTCTTTCACTGGCCTTTCAGGTTTGCTAAATTTGCCAGATAGCTTCTTGGTGGTGGCATACAGTTCTTTCATGTTTCCGTTTCTGGCTGCTTCCTCCGCTTCTGTCGCTAGAGTGTCTACATAGTTCTTTTTGTCGGTTTTGATGCTCTTCTTCACGTTCTTGTTGGCCTGTGTGTACTCTTCTTGTGCTTTGGCTTTCTCTGCTCGTGTCCGGCTGTTGTAGAGTGCCACCTTCTTCTCCTTTCTCTGTTCTATTTTCTTCAGGGAGTCTGTTGAAATCCACTCCTTGTGGTTATGCTTCTGTGGGCCCAAGACTTCCTGGCAAGCCGACCTCATTGCCTCTTCCACTGTCTTCCATTCCTTGTCTATTGTTTCTTCCTCTTCTTCCTCCATCAGTTCCTGCAGGACTTGGAATTTGTTCATGAGTGACAGCTTGAACTCTTGCAGTTTGGTCGTATCCTTGAGAAGTGTGATGTTGTACTT
>JAWQFJ010035096.1:55000-67430 GCA_034096865.1 Theodoxus fluviatilis | reverse complement strand
TACTGCCCCCTCTCACACACACTATCTCACAGTAACACACATTCTCTCTCTCACAGATACACACATAGTATACACACTTTCTGTCTCTTTCTCCCTCTTTCTGTCTGGCTGGTTGTGTGAATTGTTGGATAAACAGAATCACAACTAGATTTCTAGGCCATGTTTGACTGCTTTCTATTTTATTACTGGGCGTCTCCGTTTGACAGTGCTGCAGGTGTGGCATTGAAAATCTAATTTTAAATTTGAACTTTAACAAACAAACTTAACATGTTAGTTTTAGATCCTTTTTATTCATTTAATCTGATTTATGTTAATGAGAAGAGTATTTTGTTGAATGTATGTTGGTCATTCAGTCCCTTTAACCGATAAACATGCAAGAAAGTGATCATTCACTTCAGTCAAGTGTTAATAGAGGTTTTAATGCACATCCGGCATTTTGTTTTCTAATGGGAGGGAAAAAAAGCACCAAAATGACTTTTTTTATTAGCAAAATGTCCCCCTATAAGTACAAAATCAGAAAACTGCTTGTTTATGTTAACCATGATAGTATACTGTTATCAGTATGATGGCCTTTGCTAGCCCAGGCTGGAAATCTGTGGTGCATCTCCTTCTGATATAGTACTCCTTGCTGCGAAACCAAACCACTTGGCCTGCCATTTGTCTGTCAGACGACACCCTGCTTCGCTTGGCACCAGCCATTGCAAGACCCATCGTAGAAGCATGCGTCATGCGGATTTCAGGCCAACAGGGTCTGTACGGTCGGGTGCTTTCACGTCTCTTTGACAATGCAGTAAATTAGATGTCAGCCCCCCAAAAAGTTTTCTCTCCTCTTTTTTCTCTCTCTGGTGACAAAGTGAGCCAAATAAGGAAACAGATTAACAGATTTTGTGACTGTGAAGTAGGTGAAACGGGTTGAGAATTTTCTAGAAATAACTTCCCCTGAGGAGATTTGAAAAGGGCTTTTTATAAGGGACTCTCATCGAGCGATGGGCCACTGTCAGGTTTTGTTCAAGGCGACACCAGATCAGGCAGGGGATGACGTCAAGATCTATATTTGCCGTCCTGCATGGCTGTAGGGATGCACACTACCACTGTCACAGTGGCGGCCACAGCTGTCCATCTTGTAACTTTTCCCACTCAATGGGGAATCATGCAAGAAGTGCAGTCGATAAATAGGAGATTAATAGTCTCTTCATAGTTTCTAAGTGTGATCATAACATGCATTTAGATGAATAAAGGAAGAAATACTCAAGCTCCTAATGCAATGCCAACGTTCCGATCGCTGAAATGCATGGTTGGATCTGGATGATCTTACCCTAGCCCGAAGTCCCCCGGTAGCCATTTTGATTGCTTTGAGCCATCCCTGACTGAGCTTCTACAAATAGAGTAGGTCCCGAAATCCCTGCAGCCAGGATTCCAGCTGGTGAGCGTGTCACTCTTTGCTGTTTAACGAAGAGTAAGTACTAACCGTTAGTATTTAAGTTACCATGAGTGGGCTTGATGATGATCTGAAATGCCTTGAAGTCAAATCAAGCAACTCACAATATGATTATTCCAATACAAAAAGCTTTATTTTGGAACACAAGTTTATACTCAATAGGCGTGCATGCATGTGCCAGAATAAACACGTTCAAGCAAACGTATGCGTTCTCGCGTATGTGTACATGAGCAGCTCAGTAATTGCTGGCAAACTATGGTAATGATAGGTGAGAAGAGAACATCACGATTCATGCGAGAAAAGACACTGTCAGCAATTTCACTACATATGAACAAAAGTTAATATATTACAATATAATGATACAGGTGTTTTTTTCACTTGATAAGACTAGCTATGGGTGTACTTAAACTATATGAAATAATTCTGAACAGCGACAAAGACATCCAACCCCTGCACAGGACTGATACAGAACTAGATTACAATGAAGGTATTAACAAAACATAAATTGACACTGATTTTTTTTTTGCACATTCAAAATTAGCGGAGGATGAGATGCAAATACATAAATACACTGACAATATCCTCTTCAAAGAGCAGCAATTCGAACGCAGACGATTACATTATATGAAGTCCTCAATGATTTTATTGCAATAATTATGTCAATGTGTGGAAGACAATAACATTTTGAATATGGCTAAATTCCTGTTCTGAATTAAGTTCCTCACACATGCAATTTTTTACAAAGCAGTAATCATACACAATGATTGCCTACTCAAACGTAAAAAAATCTACGAATTAAAAAACTTTGCGATTTTGATAAAATGTATTATATACAATGCACATTCTCCATTCCCTCTACCTTCAGTCCCTCTCCAATGAAATTGCAGAGGGAAACGACAGTGCAGTTTGGAGAAGACATGGCCGAACTGCAACGTGAAAATGACTGTAAGAGAGATTCTGAAGTAGAACTGGTGACTGAGTTGCAGATGAACGTTGCCATAATTATGTTTCGTATCAGTAATTTCTTATACAAGGGACATCTCAAGGCCACACATGTAGAACTCCAAACACATTCCCGACAAACATCAATAGATTTGTGTTGTTGTTGTTGTTGCCACAAACGTTTAGTAATGATAGGTCTAGGAAACTATTGATCAACGTCAATCGACAGGTTGAGTTATTGAAAAGAATCTATTAGGATTCACACTGATAACAACTAATGTTCTCAAATGTTTCAGTTTCGATACCTGATGTGAGTTCTCTCTCTCTCTCTCTCTCTCTCTCTCTCTCTCTCTCTCTCTCTCTCTCTCTCTCTCTCTCTCTCTCTCTCTCCCTCTCCCTCCCTCCCTCACACGCACACACACACACACACACACACACACACACACACACACACACACACTCACAGATATCAAATACACACAGGTACATGGACGCATAATTACATCAGTTCGTTTATGTTTGCCAGCGTTAGTGCTTTCAACCTTCTTTTAAAATATCAGCCGACTTAGAGCCCGTCAGTAAAGAAAACAAGAAACCGCTTTTTTCCCCTACTATTTCTGACCAGAAAAATCGCAAGGTTTGACATACACATTTTGTACTTAGCCCTAGGAGCTGTCTATAAACACGACTCATAACAAAGTGACCCTGAGGAATTCGTCTGACTATAAAAATTTCATACAGATGTCAATATGACTAGATTAGTTATAAAAATCCCTTAATTGTAAAACACTAGCAAAGATGTATGCCATTTTAATAGCGGTAGACTTTCGATGAAAGTCATCTGTGTATGATTTCTTGAGCGCTATGGGCAATATATATACTTTTATCTTTGGTGACCGGAAAGTTGCTCCGAGTTTAACTACTGGGACAGCATTGACAAACGTTTAATATACAGAAAGCATATTGAAAAAACGAAATAATCGTTAATACATCCTCATGAATGAAATAAAATATTCACGAGGGGATTTACTGCAGGAAAACCCTGCAATGAATTAATTGCACCGCAAAAGAGAAATGTATCTCGATTAGCAGAAGACTAGATATGATGACTAAATCCTGTGGAAATATACTTCTCGTTTCCAACAACATTCTCAGAGAACATGTAAACTCACTTGAAAAGATCGATGAGTGGACAGAGATCTGTCTGCTCAAGCAGTTACGTTCAAACAATAGCAGTGTCAAACGACGTATCCTCAATTGAGAATGCAACACAATGTCAACAAATACGGTTTGCTTATCCTGATGGAAAGCTTGCCTGCAGCTATTGCTCAGCCAGCATAGGAGAGCGTTCTTGCTTCTTTCAACAGATCAGCTATGCAGTTGTTGTTGTGTGAATGTACACGCTTTTTCTTATCCTCCACTTGACTGATGTCAGCCAAATAACCATCATTACAAAAACTTACATGAAAGTGGGTTTAGTACTTACTCTACTGAACAGTACCACTGTATACTGTGAATGTTATAAAACATATGTCCCAGTTTGCAAATGTTCGGTTCCTTTTCCAAAGCTGGACTCGACCGACCTTTGCTTTTCACAAACTGGGACAGGCTCAGCAATAATATTAAAAACCGGAAGCTATAAAATCATAGTACTACATGTATTCGTTTTATGACATGTAAGTAACAAACCCTGTATTTCAGTACTTTTAAGGCGTTTTGACGTATCTGTATTTGTTTCTTCGTTTGTTTCAATCGATGTCAGCAAATAACTTTCTAACGCCCTAAAGCATGACACCCGTCGCGGCAGTGACATACGTTTGATGCTACTGTGCAATAAAGTACCATGTATCGTTCCGTATCATCTCATATTTTGTTTCAATCCACTTGCTTAGCCTTGTACATGTTGGCCTTTATTCATTTGTGTATCGACATTCTACGCCTCATCCCAACTCACCACAATCAAGTCCACGTCAACTCTTTTGTATGTTTGAACCCGTCTTCTCCTGCAAGCCCCAATTCCTGTTCCAAAAGCCAATCCTGAATCTGATTGTTTTACCTGACCTACCCAGTCCTCGTTAGACTCTGCCCAAAGTGAAACCCAAACATACAATTAAAACCATAATGCCCCTTGTCACGTGGAGACATAGGCTTTAGACAATAAATAGATCAAATCACATTTCTCCCATCAGTAGGAAAGCAATGACGCAACATTGCTTGAGAGGGACCGACAGCAAAGAAGTAAGACTATCGCAAAAGTAAGTCAGACAAATGAAGAAATCTACATTGTGATATATTCAATACTTTAGAGAAATAAATACGGTCCTATGGGTGGGGCTCCGTATTCCGCTATATGATTTAGAGGCGTTAGAAAACCAGAAGCGTTGTCTATGTCCTTTTAGAGAAATATAGAAAAGCATGAACTAGAAGAGGTGAAACTCAAATGGGCGTTTCTGGGAAAGGAGGAGCTAGACAAGCGTGGGGCAAAACGAAAGTGGGCGTGGCCTACGAGTGGTGCAGCTCCAGGGGCGTGGTCTGGTCGGGGTCATGCTCGGGCACCATGCGAGCAGCGGGG
The DNA here is from genome assembly GCA_034096865.1 of Theodoxus fluviatilis. NCBI lineage: Eukaryota > Metazoa > Mollusca > Gastropoda > Cycloneritida > Neritidae > Theodoxus > Theodoxus fluviatilis. The sequence goes on along the minus strand of JAWQFJ010035096.1, from coordinate 62,478 downwards.
TCATCAGAGGGCACGGTGGCCCGGTAGATGGGCCCCGCCCTCCTCGAGCCCAGACTGCAGCAGAACAGGTCTCGCAGCGCGCGCCGGCTTCCGGGGTACAGCAGCCACAGGACCGGGTGTAGCGCTGCCGCCAGGTAGCTCAGGAAGTAAGCCGCCGACAGACCCGACCCCGACCTTGACCCCGTGACCCCGCCCTCTGACCCCACAGCCAGGCTGACGTTGAGGATGGCCCAGGGAGCCCACCACAGCACTGCGCTCACGCTGACTGCCGTCACAGCCCCCAGCTGCAGAGAGAGGTCGCAGGCAGTGCAATAAGTGTCATCATCCAATGGAAATGACAACAACGATGACGTCGGCAATGGCTGTGGCAATGATGGCGACCCAGAAGATAGTCATGATAACAGCAACGGAGATGTCAATGATGGCCATGGCAGCAATGATGACAACAACAAGAACAAAAGCAGCAGCAATGACTACAATAATGATGCTAGCAATGATGGCAGCAACAAAGACAACAACACCGATAACAATGGAACCAACGATAATTTCAACAATTACCATGACAAGAGTAACAATGACAATGACAAGATGATGCTAACATAATTTGAAAGCTACTATAATGAACATGATTAGCATGACGACAGTGATAAATAAATTATTATAATGACAACAGCAGCAATTCTAGTAGCAAAGATGGCAACGTGGCTGTATTGTGCTGATGAGCAAAGGAACATACAAGTACCCCATTTCAGGCTGACTGAGGTGGTGGTGGCTGACGATGTAGTGGTCATCATCATCATCATCATCATCATCATCATCATCATCATCATCATCATCATCATCATCACCACCACCACCACCATCACCACCACCATCAATGGATATGAATTTTGGCACATGTAATAGAATTTCGGAATTTTTTTAATAAACGAATAACATCATAACTATGTTGCTCACTTTGTTCATGTGTTGCGAGGAGGAGAAATGTTGCACTGCTATATTTCTAGTGCTGTGCATAACATTGCATGTGTTGAGGAAATCAAATGGATCAAGTGTTGAACGGACAGTGGGACCACTCGTTGCTTTTCATTTGTTTGATAATCGGACAATCAAAGTGCATTGTTCGGTGGCCTGGTTGTATATATTCGACACATTCTCAAAGCACGCAAAAGTGGGACTGCGCCCTTTGTATCAAGGGAAACAACTCGTTTCAGACGCCCCCCAAAAAAGAGTTGCGTCCCTTACCTGCCAGGCCTGACGTCGGCGCTTTGTGGGTTCCATGTGACGCTGACGGACTCCAGGCAGGATGAAGAAAAGCGTGATGACGGCAGCGTTAATGGCGATGACGAAGACGGCAGGGATGAAGTACGTCAGCACCAGGTAGGACACAGTGGGGACCTCGGGCATGGTGAGTGCGCATGTGCCGTACATGGCGTCACGGCGGTCCATGGAGGCCAGGACGAAGCAGACGACAAGCAGTAAGGCCAGCACCCAGGCCCCACCCAGCATGGTGGCGCACACCACGTACCTGTAACACGCACACCACGTACCTGTAACACACACACACCACGTACCTGTAACACACACCACGTACCTGTAACACACACACCACGCACCTGTAACACACACCACGTACCTGTAACACACACACCACGTACCTGTAACACACACCACGTACCTGTAACACACACACCACGTACCTGAAACACACACCACGTACCTGTAACACACACCACGTACCTGTAACACACACACACCACATACCTGTAACACACACACCACATACCTGTAACACACACACCACGTACCGGTAACACACACACCACGTACCTGTAACACACACACCACGTACCGGTAACATACACACCACGTACCTGTAATACACACACACCACGTACCTGTAACACACACACCACGTACCTGTAACACACACACCACGTACCTGTAACACACACACCATGTACCTTTAACACACACGCCACGTACCTGTAACACGCACACCACGTACCTGTAACACGCACACCACGTACCTGTAACACGCACCACGTACCTGTAACACACACACCACGTACCTGTAACACACACACCACGTACCGGTAACACACACACCACGTACCTGTAACACGCACCACGTACCTGTAACACACACCACGTACCTGTAACACACACACCACGTACCGGTAACACACACACCATGTACCTGTAATACACACACACCACGTACCTGTAACACACACACCACGTACCTGTAACACACACACCACGTACCTGTAACACACACACCATGTACCTGTAACACACACGCCACGTACCTGTAACACGCACGCCACGTACCTGTAACACGCACACCACGTACCGGTAACACGCACACCACGTACCTGTAACACGCACACCACGTACCTGTAACACGCACGCCACGTACCTGTAACACGCACACCACGTACCTGTAACACGCACACCACGTACCTGTAACACGCACACCACGTACCTGTAACACGCACACCACGTACCTGTAACACGCACACCACACACGCACACCACGTACCTGTAACACGCACACCACGTACCTGTAACACGCACAACACATACCTGTAACACTCACACCACGTACCTGTAACATGCACACCACATACCTTTAACACACACACCACATACCTTTAACACACACCTCATACCTGTAACACACAGACCACATACCTGTAACACACAGACCATGTGCCTGTAACACACATACCACGTACCTGTAACACACACACACCACGTACCTGTAACACACACACCTCGTACCTGTAACACACACACCACGTACCTGTAATACACACCCCACGTACCTGTAATACACACACACCACATACCTTTAACACACACATTACATACCTGTAGCGCGCATACACCGTGTACCTGTAACGCATACACCGTGTACCTGTAACGCACACACCACGTACCTGTAACGCACACACCACGTACCTGTAACACACACACCACGTACCTGTAACGCACACACACCACGTACCTGTAACGCACACACCACGTACCTGTAACACACACACCACGTAACTGTAACACACACCAAGTACCTGTAACACACATACCACGTACCTGTAACCTGCAGCACGTACCTGTAACACACACACCATGTATCTGTCTCTCTCTCTCTGTCCCTCTCTGTCTCTCTCTCTGTCTCTCTCTGTCTCTCTCTCTCTCTCTCTCTCTCTCTCTCTCTCTCTCTCTCTCTCTCTTCATTACAACAAAACTGATCCCAATGTTTTTTACTGTCGACTCCCCACCTGAGGTGGCCTGCAGTCTTGCCGATGGCGTGGAAGAAGCGGTTGAGGTTGAGCATGAAGACGGAGAGGATGGCGCAGGTGGCCAGAATGCCGTCACACACCAGCCAGAACATGCACAGGTCCTCGCCATGTGACCACGACCCGTGGCTGTTAACATCACAGACACGCTCAGTGATAGAGTGAGTCAATAAAAAGCCTGTACATTGTCCAAAATAGATCATGATGGATAGCCCTGTTTAACCTAGCCAATACGTCTTTGGAAACACTGCGATTATTTTTTAAAGTATGTTATATTCCTTCATGCATAAGCATTTATGGTTTCATGCACGTTTGCTTGAAACTCGTATTTGCTGATGAATCGTTGCATTGCCTGATTCATTCTTAGGAAGGTTCATGAAATGCTTTAAATCAGTCATAAGTAACAAACTTTAAGCACATGCTTTTCTAAACCAATTCAATTTTGCTTGTGTCTTTTCAGATACTAGAAATTTAAAACTTGTTCAAAGTGTAATTCCTGCATGGAAGCAGGACTAAGAAAAAAAGAAAGCATGAATAGTCCCTTGGGAGACATCACTTTGTATATGGAACTTGCAGGATGCTTCTGTGGAATATGCAGGAAACTGCACTTCAATAGCTGCACCACAAAATCTTGATTGATGAAGATTTATGTCACACGCTCGTACTGACGATTTTCTTATCAACTAGCCATAGCAGAACAGCACGTGTTGCAACAGAAAGACCGATTCGAACGTCAGGCGCAGGCTTACATTCAAATGGAGGCTTCCAAAACTCCGCCCACTTATCCAGTTTTGGTCAACGGCAGTTCAACTTCATCTATGATATGGCGTCTGTGTTGCATTAATGCAATAAACTGCATTGATTGGTCAAATACATTTCCTGCATAATTACAACAGGATGAAGATGAATGTAATCAAATAGAATCTTTAAAAAGGATGCAGTGCTTACAGATGCAACAACACATCACATCACTCATCACATCTATTTCAATGTGTCAATCTAGTGCTGCACGTGTGAGAAAGGGGCATTATTTAAAATGCTGAGATTTAAAACGAATGGCGTTATAACGGACCTGAACGCGGAGGCGAGGAGGGGGAGGACTGCCACGCCCACCAACAGGTAGACCACGCCCAGATTGGCCACATGCAGGTTGAAGGGCACCATCCTCCGCTGTGGGTGGAGCAAGATGGAGAAGACGAGCACGCCATTGGCCAGCAGGATCCACGTGGCAAGGAGGGCGTAGACCACCACCTCCCACGGCGGGGGCGGAGCCTGTTTGGCCACGCCCTCAGTCACGTTTGTCCCATTCGGCATCTTGACTGGACTTCGAAATACTACACTCTATGAGTCTTCCTCAAATTGCACCTCCTGAAAGACACAAAGAAAACTTGTCAAAGCAGGCCGTTCATTTCTGAGGTTTAATTAAAATGTGCACACTATTATTTCTTGAACGCATAGTCAACGGAGAATAAGTACGTGGTAAGGGGACACCGGGAAGATGGCGGTGGATACACACACGTGATACGGCTGCACGTAAAAGGTGGGGAGGAACTGAGAAGAAAACCATCTTAACCAGGATAACCTAGTTTTCTCCCTCAGGAAACCTCTCATTCCTACCTACCGTCGTCTCTCTCTCTCTCTCTCTCTCTCTCTCTCTCTCTCTCTCTCTCTCTGTGCGTGTGTGTTTGTGTGTGTGTGAAGCGTGCGGTGGGACTACTGGCATTTGATGTATCTTTCAATTCTCAATAAAAGATCACGGTTCAAGCCTATTTGTATTACAAATGTACTCGACCAGGTTCTGGAACAAACACACACACACACACACACACACACACACACACACACACACACACACACACACACACACACACACACAGAATCAATAGGTTGAATAAGTTGAAAGGTCCTTGAACCCTCAAATCATCCCGACGGTATAAAAGGTTTGCTTCTGTCTCTACAACAGATATGGCATTTAAATGCAATCTCAGTCTCACATCTTTGTCAATTCAATGGCGTTTTATTTTGACACATGGCTCGTGTCATTCTTCGTTTGTGGAAACTTTTCAGACACAGCAAATGTCATTCTGACAACTGTGTTTGACAGTCGTAACGGTTCACAGATTCAGCATGTCTGTACGTAGTTGGATCGGTGAAAAAGTTGCAAAGGTTTGCAACGCCAGCTTGAGGGATGCCACGAGTGACCGAAGTACGTTTGCCAACGACTGCGAAGTATAAATTTACCTCCGAAATGAGCGACCTCGGAATCATGTTCTGGTCTGTAAGGTCATGCCAAATGTATTATTATGAAAGCAAAGAGAACATCTTACACTTGCCTTAAATTGGCAAGAAAGCTTTTTGGGGAACATGACGTAGCCTTCATGAGGCTTCATCTCCTTTCATTTGAAGTAAAGAGTCGATCAGTCCTGAAGCAATCCGCTCAGTATGATGACATGGTTTCGCAACCTATTGCGAAATCAATCAACGACAGTTAAGTCGTGTGTGGGATAGTTCTTTGAGAATGGTTGCTACAGGGAACTTCGAACGTCGCCTCTTCAGCGATGAGGGCTGGGTCCTAGGGTCTCACTACGTTGGCGTTGTCCAGAAGCTAGGACGGCTCCACCCGTTGACTCCGCTTCCTTGCGGCTCGAGCTCAACTGTTCGACCAAGGCAAACAGCGCGTGCACTGCCTGTGATCCTCCCACGGCCAAGTGGATTAAAGCTCATCACAGTCCAAATCAATGTACACCCGAGATGGCGACTGTCTGCGCCGCTTGTCTTCTCTACCGCCGAAGTCGAAGTATAAGTAACAGGTACTGTGTGTGAATCTGAAAGAACTGGTCTCTGACTGATCATCTAGAGTGGAGTGGAGTGGAGTGGAGTGAAGTGGAGTGGAGTGGAGTGGAGTGGAGTGGAGTGGAGTGGAGTGGAGTGGAGTGGAGTGGAGTGGAGTGGAGTGGAGTGGAGTGGAGTGGAGTGGAGTGGAGTGGAGTGGAGTGGAGTGGAGTGGAGTAAAGTGGAGTGGAGTGGAGTGGAGTGGAGTGGAGTGGAGTGGAGTGGAGTGGAGTAAAGTGGAGTGGAGTGGAGTGGAGTAAAGTGGAGTGGAGTGGAGTGGAGTAAAGTGGAGTGGAGTGCAGTGAAGTGGAGTGGAGTGGAGTGGAGTGGAGTAAAGTGGAGTGGAGTGGAGTGGATGATGATGGATGAATAGAGTTTTACGGCATATCAGCCTTTGTAGGCCATGTAAGGCCATTGAACACGAACATCACTAGAATAGGTAAGAGCAAACGCAAATCAAATCACGATGTCCCTAGTTATTCGCCTCTTACGAATCACGTAGGGAGACGCGGGTGGTGGAGTGGAGTGGAGTGGAGTGGAGTGGAGTGGAGAGTACAACAGCTGAGAGTGTAATGTGTACAGATGAACGCCGACCAGGGAGTGCTTTTTTCTTTCAGTGCCAATAGGAAGGAGTAGATTGACTGAAAAGCAATCATGCAGATAAGCAAAAACGAAAGACGCACACGTGCGCGCACACACGCGTGCACGCACACCACGCATGCACGTACACACACGCGCGCGCGCGCGCGAGCACGCGTGCAGACAGGAGTACACACTCCCGCGCTAGCACGAACATACACAGCAACAGAGACCCACACACAGACCAACATACAGATGGTCATTACACTGGGTGAAGTGAGTGGGGGAATGTAATGAGCTGTCAGAAATCCATTAAATGACCTAGACACCATGAGTTTGTGTAGTGGAAGAGACAGAAAGAGAGGGAAGGGAAGAATGAGAGAGGTGTGGCGAAGGGAGTGTCTCACTCCATGTGTCTGGCATCCTGTATGGCTCTCTAAGCTTCTTTCCAGTACACAACTTCAGTACAAAATTTTAACTATGGATCCCAGAAAACGGAACACATTATATTTTCTCCCGCATTTTCAGCCTTCCACCCAGTATCTTTCTTTCGTCATGCATCAGAACTATTAGCGATGGACAAAAGGAGCTATTTGCCATTTATATTAAACTCAACGTAACCGCTTCAGTTGCATCAATAGTAATTCACATCTGCAGCGGTTTCTACAGCGAAATAGATCGCAGCCTACATCCACCAACTCTGCGCTGGAAACCAAACATTGACTGTGGGAGGCCGAAGACGATGAGAGGCAAGTTCATTTC
>JAWQFJ010035096.1:47500-50000 GCA_034096865.1 Theodoxus fluviatilis | reverse complement strand
CTGGGTGTCTTATGCCAAGCGTCATTATTTGGCACGCATGACTCCTAGAGCCCAGGTCCTGGCAATGCCAGTTAGTCTGAACAGCACTGCGCTCAACAAAGCAAACACGCTCCTCCGACCAGAGCATCTTAAAGGAATGTAAAAAAATAATCCTATTATAGTAAAGGCAGCAGGCAGCAAAGTCGTAAACCTGGAAATTCCGACATCTGTAAACGGACGAGCCAAGGGACAACAATAGCAACTGCTCGATCGAAAGTGTGCACAATTCAAGACATAAAATACGGAAGAGAAATCCTAATTTGTCATATGCCGTTCTGCATAAGATAGCATGACACACGACAGTCTCTTGTCCGAGATCGCGTGGTCTTCACGTTCGACAACACCACGAACCAGAGACTTCGTACGCCTTCATGGCGCAGGGAAGACAACTAGTGTTTCAATAGGCTGGAAGAGGCAGGATTGCGACAGACCGGCCATGAGGAACCCAGAAAGGTTGAGATCTGTTCCAAGCATCCCGCCAGATGTACGACGAAATAATATCATTGCACGAAGACATCAGTTTGAGAAGCACTTTGTGCATGTATGCGTGTGTGTGTGTGTGTGTGTGTGTGTGTGTGTGTGTGTGTGTGTGTGTGCGCGCGCGCGCGCGCGCGCACAAGTGTGTGTGTGTGTACGTTCAGTGCTCGGGTTCGCTGCCACGCCCGCTTGCATGCTCTGAGGTGGTATGTTTACATCATGTCTATTATTCTGTGGTTTTAATGTTTACGTCACAGAGGGACTGCAACAAAGTTCGAGCATCTTGTTCTTGGTTACCTGCTGTAGAATAGTCTTTTGAAAGTTATATCATAGTGTCCGCATGTCTTCTAAACTCTCTCTCTCTCTCTCTCTCTCTCTCTCTCTCTCTCTCACACACACACACACACACACACACACACACACACACACACCAACCATTTCCTTGTCAGCGAGTCTCGATGATCCTGATCGGTCAGTCTGGACAATCCTTAGCATGTAGGCCACCTGCCTGCCTGCCTGCCTGCCTGCTTGCTTGCCTGCCTGCTTGCTTGCTTGCCTGCTTGCTTGCCTGCTTGCTTGCCTGCCTGCTTGCGTGCCTGTTTGTTTGCTTGCTTGCCTGCTTGCTTGCCTGCTTGCTTGCTTGCCTGCCTGAACTAATCAGTACTTTGACAAGCTAATTGTTGGTAGATTTGCTGCCTTGGGAAACGTCAGCTCGTGCGTGTGCCTTTATACAGTGTGTTACTCCTCTTTGAGAATAAGGGCCACATCTATTAGTAACGCTTTTGCACAATGAATGGTGCACTTGGAAAACTTTTCAGAACTCGCATATGCCCAGTCACATAAAGTCTTTCAGAACAGGAATGCTGATCTGAATGCCATGATCTCATTTAATCGAATCATCATTAATTTTAACTACCAGTCTCGTCGCATAAATGGGATGAGGTAAGGAGTGTATCAAGGTTGTACATGTATATCTTGATACACTAATGCCAAGGAACCCGTAGCCAACAGAACCGTGCATTCCATTTTTTTAAAAGGAGCGGCAAAAGGTGTTTTTTCCACCTGCAACATCGAAACATTTAGCAGGCACTTAACAAACGTGCCACGAAGACCAACCGCACAGTGCAGTAATGACAGAAAAACGGAAAAACTATACGCAAATTTCCAACCAACCCTTGGATTAACTTCTTCCTTTAATTTCCTCCTCATTTGAATTACCATCATTCTTGAAGGGCTAAAACTGCAAGGACATGGGACAAAAACCTAGCACTGACGAAAAGGTGGTAGTTGTCTGACGTCCTAGCGTGCAGACCTTCGCCTCCGCCTTCTCCTCCACCCCACTTCCACCCCCACCCCCACCCCACCACCACCTCCTCCCTTCCTTCCTCTTCGGCCATGGCGTGCAGAGCACCGATTGCACACGCTTCCGGATGGAACTTGTCCGATCCGACGTCCCCCGTCTTCATGCTTGGCCTCCCAGACCCTCCCAGGATGCTGCCACGCCCCAGTATTGCACGCACAGTGGACAACGCAAAGGGAAGTGGGTGGGAGGTAGGGGGGTGGGGATGCGATGGATTGAGAGGATGAGGATGGTAGAATATATTTTGGGGAACAGACGAATGGAGGGGGGGGGGGGGGAGGGGAAGAGAAAGAGAAAAAAGTCGCTCAGGCCCTCACAGGATGCTGCCACGCCCCCAGTCGTGCACGCAGAGTGGACAAGGCAAAACTGCAAGGAGGTGTTGGCGGGCGGGGGGGGGGGTTGGGGAGAAGGCAAGGGGTGTCGAAAAGGGAAGGAAAGGGGTAGGAAGGAGGAGGGAAATGGTTGATAGGGGGAGGGAGAGAAAAAAAAGAGGACGTATTTGAGGGAAAAATTGAAACAAGAAAGGGATGAGAGGAAAAAAGCGAGAGAGCAAGAAAAAAGGAGAAAGAAAAAAAAAGAGGAAAACAAGAGAAGAAGGGATACGGAGAGCGAGGTAAATGGCGG
>JAWQFJ010035096.1:40000-42500 GCA_034096865.1 Theodoxus fluviatilis | reverse complement strand
CACCACCACCAGTACCACCACCAGTACCACCACCACCACCAGTACCACCACCAGTACCACCACCACCACCAGTACCACCACCACCACCACCACCAGTACCACCATCACCACCAGTACTACCACCACCACCAGTACCACCACCACCACCATGACCACAACCACCACCACCACTAGTACCACCACCACCACCATGACCACCAGTACCACCACCACCACCGCCACCACCACCAGTACCACCACCACCACCATGACCACCAGTACCACCACCACCACCACCACCACCACCATGACCACCATGACCACAACCACCACCACCACTAGTACCACCACCACCACCATGACCACCAGTACCACCACCACCACCAGTACCACCACCACCACCACCACCATGACCACCAGTACCACCACCACCACCAGTACCACCACCACCACCACCACCACCACCACCAGCAGCAGCACCACCACCAGTACCACCACCACCACCGCCACCACCACCAGTACCACCACCAGTACCACTACCACCACCATGACCACAACCACCACCACCACTAGTACCACCACCACCACCATGACCACCAGTACCACCACCACCACCGCCACCACCACCAGTACCACCACCACCACCATGACCACCAGTACCACCACCACCACCACCACCACCACCATGACCACCAGTACCACCACCACCACCACCACCACCAGTACCACCACCACCACTATGACCACCAGTACCACCACTACCACCACCACCACCACCACCAGTACCACCACCACCACCATGACCACCACCACCACCACCACTAGTACCACCACCACCACCGCCACCACCACCAGTATCACCACCACCACCATGACCACCAGTACCACCACCACCACCACCAGTACCACCACCACCACTATGACCACCAGTACCACCACTACCACCACCACCAGTACCACCGACACCACCAGTACTACCACCACCACCATGACCACCAGTACCACCACCAGTACCACCACCACCACCATGACCACCACCATTACCACCACCACCACCACCAGTACCCCCACCACCACCATGACCACCAGTACCACCACCAGTACCACCACCAGTGCCACCACCACCACTACCACCACCAATACCACCACTACCACCACCACCACCACCACCAGTACCACCACCACCACCACCACCACCAGTACCAGCACCACCACCATGACCACCAGTACCACCACCACCACCACCAGTACCCCCACCACCACCATGACCACCAGTACCACCACCAGTACCACCACCAGCAATACCACCACCACCATGACCACCAGTATCACCACCACCACCACCAGTACCACCACCACCACCACCAGTACCCCCACCACCACCATGACCACCAGTACCACCACCAGTACCACCACCAGCAATACCACCACCACCATGACCACCAGTACCACAACCAGTACCACCACCACCACCACCAGTACCCCCACCACCATGACCACCACCACCACCACCAGTACCACCACCACCACCACCAGTACCACCACCACCACCACCAGTACCCCCACCACCACCATGACCACCAGTACCACCACCAGTACCACCACCACCAGTACCACCACCACCATGACCACCAGTACCACCACCACCACCACCACCAGTACCCCCACCACCACCATGACCACCAGTACCACCACCAGTACCACCACCAGTACCACTTCCAGTGCTACCACCACCAACAGTACCACCACCACCACCACCACCACCATTACCAACACCACCACCATGACCACCAGTACCACCACCAGTACCACCACCACCACCATGACCACCACCATTACCACCACCACCACCACCAGTACCCCCACCACCACCATGACCACCAGTACCACCACCAGTACCACCACCAGTGCCACCACCACCACTACCACCACCAGTACCACCACTACCACCACCACCACCACCAGTACCACCACCACCACCATGACCACCAGTACCACCACCACCACCACCACCATGACCACCAGTACCACCACCAGTACCACCACCACCACCATGACCACCACCATTACCACCACCACCACCACCAGTACCCCCACCACCACCATGACCACCAGTACCACCACCAGTACCACCACCAGTGCCACCACCACCACTACCACCACCAATACCACCACTACCACCACCACCACCACCACCAGTACCACCACCACCACCACCACCACCAGTACCAGCACCACCACCATGACCACCAGTACCACCACCACCACCACCAGTACCCCACCACCACCATGACCACCAGTACCACCACCAGTACCACCACCAGCAATACCACCACCACCATGACCACCAGTATCACCACCACCACCACCAGTACCACCACCACCACCACCAGTAACCCCACCACCACCATGACCACCAGTACCACCACCAGTACCACCACCAGCAATACCACCACCACCATGACCACCAGTACCACAACCAGTACCACCACCAGTACCACCACCACCATGACCACCAGTA
>JAWQFJ010035096.1:0-32500 GCA_034096865.1 Theodoxus fluviatilis | reverse complement strand
ATCGAATCTAGTTTACTTCGTGCTGGAGTGATGGAGTTATGTTGTCTGTGCAATCGCAAAATTAAAGAAGGGTCGGGCAGCGGGTCCAGATGAAATAAATGGGGAAATGGTCAGATGCTTACCAGAATCAATGATATCATTTTAAACTGAATTACTGAACAAAATGTTTTCTTTGGCCTATTTTCCTGAAAAGTGGAAGGAGTCAATTGTTTTGCCAATACATAAGAAGGGTAATCCTAACATCTTAGCAAAATTTTTAACTTCTATACTCACTGACTTGACGAAGACCTGCTCTCAATCGTGAAAAGCAGAAAGCTGAAGTGGTACGTACGGTCACGTGTCAAGAGGCAGTGGGCTGGCCAAGACCATCCTGCAAGGTACCGTACCAGGTGGGAGAAGGAGAGGCAGGCAGAAAAAGAGGTGGGAAGACATCAAAGAGTGGACAGGCTTGACCTTTGCTGACTCACAGCGAGCCACAGAGGATAGAGATCGATGGAGGAAGATTGTCCGAAAGTCATCAGTGGTGCCTCAACAACCCATCTCAGGGTTAAGAGACTGAACTGAACTGAACTCACTGATAGATTGCAGGATTGGTCTGAAACTAATAAGGTGATTGTAGAATAGCAGTTTGGTTTCCGTAGGGGCTATAGAAGCATCGAAAATATTTGTGTCCTTCATTCTTTAGTACAACGTAACTTATCGAGGAAAAGAAAGGTATATACGGCTTTTGTTGACTTTAAGAAGGCTTTTGATACGAATGACAGGACAGCTGTTTGGGATATACTCGTTTTGCATGGGATTAGAGGAAGAATGCTAAAAATGCTACAGGCAATATATTCAAAGGTGCTATGCAGGATAAGATGCAATGGTCGCTACCCGGAACCCTTGGAATGCTCCTCAGGACTTAAACAAGGCTGCAAAATGAGTCCAATGATTTTTCTCTCATTGTGAATTATGTGGCCAAATTAGTGTCACAAAATGGCAAACATGGGATCCAACTCATGCCTAGTAATACTGTCATATATTTATTGCTATTCGCTGATGACATTGTTATTGTTTCTGATACTGTAGTGGGTCTACAAAATCAACTTAATCAATTGCAGAAAGGAGCTGATGCCATTGGTCTGACTGTAAATCGGGACAAAACAAAAGTGGTTGTTTTCCGGAATGGGGGTTTCTGGGGGGAAATGAAAAATGGTACTTGTGTGGAGAAAGATTGGAAATAACATCAGAGTACAAGTACCTTGGTTCGTTGCTAACTACAAAGATGTCATTTAATCTGCTCCAATTCGATCTCGTACAGAGAGCAAGAGCCAGTGTTGCTCAGACCACCAGGCGTATTAGAAAGTTACAGTGTGTGTCACCTGATGTCTTCTATAAGGTGTTCGATGCACAAGTGTCAAGTATTCTGCCGTACTCAGCAGAAATATGGGGTTTGGACAATTGTTCAGTCACAGAGAGTGTACACTTGCAAACAATGAAAAGATTCCTTAATCTACCGACAAGAGCTCCAAATATGATTGTCTATGGAGAATGTGGAAGATACCCTTTGTACATCAATCGTGTGCTTCGTTCCTTGAAGTATTGGATACGTATATTACAAATGGAGACTTCACGATACTCGTTTTTAGCATACAAGATGATGTTGAATTCATGTAACCAACAAATTCGGGCTTTGAAAATAAAGAAATTGCTGTACAGGTGCAATTTCCCTCATGTATGGGATAACCAGACGGTACCTATTCATACATTTATGAAAGAACTGAAAGGGCGACTTGTCCAAGAATATTGTAACTATTGGTCTCAAGCCCTATGGAACGGTGAAATATATTTTTTACAGACAGTTTAAAACACGGATAAAAGAACATTATTTATTTGCGCTAGACAAGAAACCATTTCGTGATGTCTAAAACACGGTGAGGTTTTGATGGCCACGTATAATACAAAACAAATACAAGACATTAGAAGGTAAAACAACGCAAATTTTCGGCTAAAAAGCCTTCATCAGGCGCACAAATAAAACTTACTGGAGGGCGGACAAAAGTAGAATGAAAGCGAGTCTGTCAGTGGGTTCAGCATACATATGTGATGTTTATGTTCAGTTTAGGACAGGTTTTAGTGAGCTCTTTTGCCATAAGTACCGCTATAAAGATAAAGCTGCAGAAAATGTGTACATTTGTCCCGCTTGTAGAGAAACCTTTGAATGTGAAATTTACTGTTCGATTGTCCTGTGTATGACGACATTAGGCGGAAATAAATTTCACATGTGACTCTTGCAGCAGTTGGGAGAAATGCAGTAAGTGTCTTATCAACACAGAATTGTATGGAAATAAGATCCATCGCAGTTTACTTGTATCATGTTTTCAAGAGACGTCGTGAGGCGATTGCAATTGAGTTTTTTTTCCTGCCGATGAGGCATGAACTTGATGTACGTTGTGACAGGTCGGAGACCTAACAAATAAACTCGTTCGTTCGTTCGTTCTCTCTTTTTTACTGTGTGTGTACCTGCCTGACTGCCTGTCCTGCCTGCCTGCCTGTCTGTCTGTCTCTCTCCCTTCCTCCGCACACGCTTCAACCCCTTCAGCCCTTCTGCCCAAACAGTCCTACCCTATTCCTGTGTCGAGTTCTGTCAGGACCCCTCATCCAGAGATGGCCTCATCGACCCACGGTCTGCCTCTGTTTATTCAGGCCGGACATGCTCCCTGAGCCCATACCTGCCCTGCCCCCTACCCCCCTCTACACCCCCACCCCCTCCCTTCCCTCATCCTATCGTCACCCCCAGGCAACTGGCAAGAGATCAATACAGCGCTAAAAGCTCCGAAATTCTTCCCCCCTTTTGCGTTGGTTGGGTGTCAGCAAGTCGCTGGGGTGGCCCTGAGCGGTTTCTGTTCTCAGGGCCGTTGGAAGAACCGGATCAACACTGCGCCGCAGTGTGTCTGTCTCTCTGTCTCTCAGCCTGTTAGATGCGATCCGCTCTGACTGGTGTCCAGGCTGCATGATCCACTTCACCCCACTCCTACTGTTTTTCTCACCTTCATAACTGCAGCCTTCAACCCACTCTTTCCCTTGCATGCTCCAGTCCTGTTGATCTGGGCATCGAAGGAAGGCTGGCTATAGAGTGAAGTTTTTGTTTGTGTGCATGCATGTGCGTGCATACATGTGTGCATGCGTGTGTGTGCATGCATGTGCATGCATGCGTGTGTGTGCATATAACCATTGTGTCACTGTAATCCGTCTAATGAAGAAACTTAAACATGCTCGTTTTAAGCCATTTGATTAAAAACGTATCAAAAGTGGTTACCCGTCTGTAGGAGCCATCACTCACAAATCATCGGGCGAACTTCCATACTCTTTATCTAATACTCTGAAAATGCGAATAATATTTTGTTCTGTAGTGGTCAAGCTAACATGAGTAGTTTAACTGAGTAGACAGTTACAGTACACATTTGTACATTTCTGTAAAATGTTCATATTTCTAGACCTAAAAACTCACACATACAAGCATGCATGCACACAGATGCACACACACACACACACAGAGCCAACCTCAATGTAAACACCTGCTGTAGGCTTATAGATCCGGTGAAGCTGCTCCATAGACTGCCTAACGTTGACCATTATACCAAGTTGTGTCTAACTGTAATGCACAAACTCACCAGACAATTCATTAGACTGCAACAAGTAGGCTACAAGTTTAGTAATTACACAAATGAGTGAAACATAAACAATGTTACCTTATGTTTTCTCATTCCTTATTCTTATTCATCATTGAAGCAAACATTTAACAAACACAAATAATGTTGTTAAACTTTATTTATACAAATGTTATCATCATAACTTGGTAACTTCACTCTGTGGTACACACCAGTTTTACTGGCATTAATCATTTTGTACAATGATAGGTCATTGATTCCCCGTAACTCTTATATATTGTACTTGTGTAATAGTATATCAAAATATCTCTCATAATCATATGCACTACTTGATGTGTATGACCTAGCATGCAGTACTCCCAGAGGAGAAACAAGCAATACATGAGTAGGCTTAGAGCAGTCACTCGACAATCACAACAAAAACTGGAGTGGTTTTGGAAATTCACTCCTGGGTTTCAAATTGTGGAGTCTGATGAAAGGAGGAGTTCAAGGGTTGATGAGAAAAGTCACCACAATCAAACATCACTCTCCACACACTGCCACAAGATGCCCTTGAGCTTTGGATGTGTCACTTCCCTTGTGCATGCATGCCTTGGTTGTCAAGACACCACTGACAACTTGAACGCATGCATTGGCAACACTTTATGCTCACAACTAATCACAATATCAGTAGTGCTTCATAGTGCTCTCTATGCAAGAAGAGTTTGCAAAATGTCATTTCAAACTTTAAATCTAGTTTTTCTTGGAATAGAGAGTTCTCAATCTTCAAATAGCATACACAAGCACCACTTCACGCTCACAGCTCATCATGGCACCAGATAATTACAGTGCTGTTTAAAATAAAATTAGCAAAATATAATACTTTAGCTATAAATGTGAATTCACAGGTAGTGATCTTTTTCCAAATGGGCACTGATCATAGCCAAGTTTGTTTGAACATTGAAATATTAACCAAACCCAGGGCTATCTTTTCCTGATCTGCCACATCAGTGTTTTCCCCCTCAAGATTGTACACTCTATTTACAGCACAATTTCATTTCCCACTTAACATATCATTGTGCCACCTCACAATTCAATCACAGTCAGTGCAAATGCACTTATTAATTAATTAGACATTTGATCATAAGTGTCATAAGACAATTATGTGTACAGTGTGAGAAGATCATTGGTGGAAGTAACAGCTGCATGAGAACACAAAAACTAGTAATGATGATGATGATGATGATGATGATAATTAATAATAATAATAATAATAATAATAATAATAATAATTGAGTCACTTACTACACACAACCACATTCACATGTATCAGCCCGACGTAGTGTGGTTCTTGAAAGTGCCGATAGCATGCAATTTAGCACTTAATAAACTCCTTGGCAACTAAAAGCTACTAGAGTGATAACAACTAACAACTATGCTTCATCAACTTTGAAAAGCAGATCACCAAAATTGCTGTCCTATGAATTTTTGAGACTTTTTTTTAAAGAGTCCTAGTTGTATTCTGTATGATATGTTAACTTCGAAAGAATACTTTCAGCAAGATTTTCACACACACACAATTTTTAATGTTGTTCCTGGATGTGAACACGTTTCCAATATTAGGTAATGAATGAGCGACTGGTGCAGCAGCCAGGGAGTATAGCTGTTTCAGGGGACATCAATTAGCTCCTGCTGTATGTTACACTTGAGACAGAAGTGAGATTTCTATGAAGATCACAGTCACATAAGATAATGAGTGGAACATGTTAGGCAACTATCTTGTCTACATGTGAATAACTTCTGTAACTTCTGTCAGCCATAAGCCCTGTCTAAAGCTGAGGTTCTCTACAAGTTTAAAGTGGCATGAGAACAAGTAGAACAAAAGGGATGATATGAAAATAAGCCCTGTCTAAAGCTGAGGTTCTCTACAAGTTTAAAGTGGCATGACGACAAGTAGAACAACAGGGATGATATGAAAATAAGCCCTGTCTAAAGCTGAGGTTCTCTACAAGTTTAAAGTGGCATGACGACAAGTAGAACAAAAGGGATGATATGAAAATAAGTAGTAGAGGAACAACTAGCTGCAATGGCCAACTGACGCATGATTTTCCACACAAAAAAGTCCTGTGGATCAAAGATACAAAGTAATTTTCAGTAAGTCATGATTTCCCAATAACTTATTAATACAAATCAAGCACTCCAAACTCTCTCTCAAACCAGTGAACACGTATTGTCCTCACTGCCCCCACTTCCAACTTCAGACCCAACACAAAATAAAACTGCAAGATTTACTTCCCCTTCCTTGTCCCAATTACAAAGATTCAATTATAGCCCCTTCTTCACCAGGCCTATGTTCTCCTGAAATTTGTGTAGATAAACAAATCAACTGCAATAGATGCATTTCGATAACTGAGGACAATAGAAGTTCCACTATCAGATGAAGGAAATAGCCAAGGTGTGGTTGAGCAAGGCCCACATGATAGTCACTTCAATTACTCAACCTGATGCCTTCAAGATTAGTTCAATAAATGAATCACTTTACAAATGTGAAAGTGTAGCCCAATATTACATAAATCAATGAGGACCCCTCTGCACTGTGGGAAAAAAAGCTGCACATTCGCTAGCATTCCACGAAATAGAGTTTTAAAGAAATTCACAACTGCAATGGATATTCCTGAGTATTTAAGACCACAATACTCAAGTAGGAATACTACTGCACCTTGGAACTCAAATGTTTGTAGTAGTCTTTTTTGCATGTTCATGCAACTATGTACACTAAATTTGAGCACTCATGGCATGCCTGTTTTATACAAGTCAACCATATCATTATGGCAGGAGGGTTAGTGTACTAAGTCATAATTCAACTCCAAGATGAAGTTAACAATAAGCTTGTGCAAAGAAGCAAAATGATAATTTGGTGACAATTTTCCTCCACCAAAACTTTCTTTATCAGAATCTTCTACCATATGTGTGACCAATAGTTTTAATAGAGATTATACATCAGCAAATAATTACAAAATTTATCTGATATCTACAAAATAGTAAACAAGAGGTGGGATTTTGTGCTGAGGTCTAGAGAAGGAGGTATTTCACAGGACAACAATGTCTGCAGAAAAATATATCTAATCAGAGCATTCTTCAACAACACACACACACACACACACACACACACACACACACACACACACACACACACACACACACACACACACACACACAAATAGAAAAACATACTCATTAAATTTTTTACAGGAATACAAATATGGCCCCTGACAAAACCCATGAGAAAATGCTCCTGATTATGGAATGTAGCAACGATAATTTTCCACTACTGGCATATAAAACATGAACATGAAATACAAGAAACACTTAGGTGCCAGCTAACATCATGAGGTAACCATGCCAACAAATCAATCCACAAACACTAAACAGATTAACTTTTAAAACTCGTGCTCATATTCAATCAGTTGTGGTCAGAAATCATACAGAGGTAGGCAGGAAGGGGGGGGAATCATTACTTCTAATGTTTTGCAGTGTTCATCTGTGAGTGCATACTACCTGGTGAATACCAGTATGGATGCATGAGGATTTTCAAATACAGGCTTTTGAGCATGAACAGATTTATTACCACCACTGCCAAATTACTTGAAGTTGGATGACAAAAGAGGACTAGGGAAAGAAGGAGATTCGTGGAAAACATCTACAGAGATCACTACACAACTTGAACCACAAGAATGACAAACCAGAGAGAATGAGAGAGAAACTTAGAACTGAATATGAAATGGCAGCACATAAGCGGAGTAATTTGAAGCATTCTGATTATCCCAGACTTGAAATCCACAATGATTCATTAACATTTTACTTTTCTGCATGGTTTTATGTACACCTGCCAGCCATGGAAAACAAGTATACAGTCACAGCATTGGTGCCGTCTTTTCTTTCACATAAACCTAGAGGGAAATATCTCATCTGAGATCTTCACTTGCAGAGGAAAAACAAAAGTAGAGCGATGTAGTGATGGAACAGAGAAGCAGCAGCAGCAGCATGTGTGAAAGCAGCTGCAGCTAGAACTGTTGCATTAATTAACCTGATAAGGTTGGGTATTGAGGATGTCAAATCAGCAATTTTCTTCCCAAAATTTTCAAAAAATGTTTAAATTTCAGGATAAACTAAAATGCAGCAAAAACATCCCGAGTAAGAGATTTTTAACATTGTTTTTATCTTGCAGAAAGATGGACCATTTGTACAAAGAGGAAAAATCAAATTGATAATAGTCCAATGCGACTCTTTTCTGGGTGCCAAAATGTCACTTGGTGGAGGCTTAACAGTAAGAGTAACAGAAGTACAGTGGCAGCAGAGGCAGCGGAGTTACCGTGACCACCTGTGAAAGATGATGCAACTCCAGCAGCAGTGCAGTTTGAAGTGGTGGTGCTGGTGGCTACAGTGATAGCAGCACTAGTGGAAAGGGTGGAAAAGCAGCAGTGCAGTTTCAAGTGGTGGTGCTGGTGGCTAAAGTGATAGCAGCACTAGTGGAAAGGGTGGAAAAGCAGCAGTGCAGTTTGAAGTGGTGGTGCTGGTGGCTACAGTGATAGCAGCACTAGTGGAAAGGGTGGAAAAGCAGCAGAACTAGTAAGAGTAAGAGCCGTAGTATTGGTTGTAAAAACGTCATGGTGGTGGTGGTTGCCATGGTCATCGATATTATTGTTTAGTAGTATTAGTAGTAGTGGTGGTGCACTAGTAGTGGTGGTGGTGGTGCACTAGTAGTGGTGGTGGTGGCGCACTAGTAGTGGTGGTGGTGGTGCACTAGTAGTGGTGGTGGTGGCGCACTAGTAGTGGTGTGGTAGCGCACTAGTGGTGGTGGTGCACTAGTAGTGGTGGTGGTGGTGCACTAGTAGTGGTGGTGGTGGCGCACTAGTAGTGGTGGTGGTGGTGCACTAGTAGTGGTGGTGGTGGTGCACTAGTAGTGGTGGTGGTGGCACACTAGTAGTGGTGTGGTAGCGCACTAGTGGTGGTGGTGCACTATTAGTGGTGGTGGTGGCGCACTAGAAGTGGTGGTGGTGGCGCACTAGTAGTGGTGTGGTAGCGCACTAGTGGTGGTGGTGGTGGTGCACTAGTAGTGGTGGTGGTGGCGCACTAGTAGTGGTGGTGGTGGTGCACTAGTAGTGGTGGTGGTGGTGCACTAGTAGTGGTGGTGGTGGCGCACTAGTAGTGGTGGTGGTGGTGCACTAGTAGTGGTGGTGGTGGCGCACTAGTAGTGGTGGTGGTGGCGCACTAGCAGTGGTGGTGGTGGCGCAATAGTAGTGATGGTGGTGGTGGTGGTGCACTAGTAGTGGTGGTGGTGGTGGTGGTGCACTAGTAGTGGTGGTGGTGGCGCACTAGCAGTGGTGGTGGTGGCGCACTAGTAGTGGTGGCGGTGGCGCACTAGTAGTGGTGGTGGTGGTGCACTAGTAGTGGTGGTGCTGGCGCACTAGTAGTGGTGGTGGTGGCGCACTAGTAGTGGTGGTGGTGGTGCACTAGCAGTGGTGGTGCTGGCGCACTAGTAGTGGTGGTGGTGGCGCACTAGTAGTGGTGGTGGTGGCGCACTAGTAGTGGTGGTGGTGGCGCACTAGTAGTGGTGGTGGTGGCGCACTAGTAGTGGTAGTTGTGGCGCACTAGTAGTGGTGGTGGTGGCGCACTAGTAGTGGTGGTGGTGGCGCACTAGTAGTGGTGGTGGTAGCGCACTAGTAGTGGTGGTGGTGGTGCACTAGTAGTGGTGGTGGTGGTGCACTAGTAGTGGTGGTGGTGGCGCACTAGCAGTGGTGGTGGTGGTGGTGCACTAGTAGTGGTGGTGGTGGTGCACTAGTAGTGGTGGTGGTGGCGCACTAGCAGTGTTGGTGGTGGCGCACTAGCAGTGGTGGTGGTGGCGCACTAGCAGTGGTGGTGGTGGTGCACTAGTAGTGGTGGTGGTGGTGCACTAGTAGTGGTGGTGGTGGCGCACTAGTAGTGGTGGTGGTGGTGCACTAGTAGTGGTGGTGGCGCATAGGTGGTGGTGCACTAGTAGTGGTGGTGGTGGCGCACTAGCAGTGGTGGTGGTGGTGGTGCACTAGTAGTGGTGGTGGTGGTGGTGCACTAGTAGTGGTGGTGGTGGTGCACTAGTAGTGGTGGTGGTGGTGCACTAGTAGTGGTGGTGGTGGTGGACTAGTAGTGGTGGTGGTGGTGCACTAGTAGTGGTGGTGGTGGCGCACTAGCAGTGGTGGTGGTGGTGCACTACTAGTAGTGGTGGTGGTGCACTAGTAGTAGTGGTAGTGGTGGTGCACTAGTAGTGGTGGTGGTGCACTAGTAGTAGTGGTGGTGGTGGTGGTGCACTAGTAGTGGTGGTGGTGGTGGTGGCGGACAAGCAGTGGTGGTGGTGGTGGTGCACTAGTAGTGGTGGTGGTGGTGCACTAGTAGTGGTGGTGGTGGCACACTAGTAGTGGTGGTGGTGGCGCACTAGTAGTGGTGGCAGTGGTGCACTAGTAGTGGTGGTGGTGGCGCACTAGTACTGGTGGTGGTGGCGCACTAGTAGTGGTGGTGGTGGTGCACTAGTAGTGGTGGTGGTGGTGGTGCACTAGTAGTGGTGGTGGTGGTGGTGGTGGTGGCGCACTAGTAGTGGTGGTGGTGGCGCACTAGTAGTGGTGGTGGTGGCGCACTAGTAGTGGTGGCAGTGGTGCACTAGTAGTGGTGGTGGTGGCGCACTAGTAGTGGTGGTGGTGGTGGTGGCGCACTAGTAGTGGTGGTGGTGGTGCACTAGTAGTGGTGGTGGTGCACTAGTAGTGGTGGTGGTGGTGCACTAGTAGTGGTGGTGGTGGTGCACTAGTAGTGGTGGTGGTGGCGCACTAGTAGTGGTGGTGGTGGTGCACTAGTAGTGGTGGTGGTGGCGCACTAGTAGTGGTTGTTGGTGGTGGCGCACTAGCAGTGGTGGTGGTGGCGCACTAGTAGTGGTGGTGGTGGTGCACTAGTAGTGGTGGTGGTGGGCACTAGTAGTGGTGGGTGGTGGTGCAAGTAGTGGTGGTGGTGGTGGTGGCGCAGTAGCAGTGGGTGGTGGTGGTGCACTAGTAGTGGTGGTGGTGGCGCACTAGTAGTGGTGGTGGTGGCGCACTAGTAGTGGTGGTGGTAGCGCACTAGTAGTGGTGGTGGTGGTGCACTAGTAGTGGTGGTGGTGGTGCACTAGTAGTGGGGGGTGGGTGGTGCACTAGTAGTGGTGGTGGTGGTGGCGCACTAGCAGTGGTGGTGGTGGTGCACTAGTAGTGATGGTGGTGGCACACTAGTAGTGGTGGTGGTGGCGCACTAGTAGTGGTGGTGGTGGCGCACTAGTAGTGGTGGTGGTGGTGCACTAGTAGTGGTGGTGGTGGCGCACTAGTAGTGGTGGTGGTGGTGCACTAGTAGTGGTGGTGGTGGCGCACTAGTAGTGGTGGTGGTGGTGCACTAGTAGTGGTGGTGGTGGCGCACTAGTAGTGGTGGTGGTGGTGGTGCACTAGTAGTGGTGGTGGTGGTGCACTAGTAGTGGTGGTGGTGGCGCACTAGTAGTGGTGGTGGTGGCGCACTAGTAGTGGTGGTGGTGGTGCACTAGCAGTGGGGGTGGTGGCACACTAGTAGTGGTGGTGGTGGTGCACTAGTAGTGGTGGTGGTGGCACACTTGTAGTGGTGGTGGTGGTGCACTAGTAGTGGTGGTGGTGGTGCACTAGTAGTGGTGGTGGTGGCGCACTATTAGTGGTGGTGGTGGCGCACTAGTAGTGGTGGTGCACTAGTAGTGGTGGTGGTGGCGCACTAGTAGTGGTGGTGGTGGTGCACTAGTAGTGGTGGTGGTAGCGCACTAGTAGTGGTGGTGGTAGCGTACTAGTCGTGGTGGTGGTGGTGCACTAGTAGTGGTGGTTGTCATTATTTTCTTGTTAGAATAGTAGCTGCCATATGTGTGCTACTCGAAACAACAAATACAGAATTTACTGAAGTCAAACTGGAGCATGAAAGAGCATGTTTAACAGAAACAGAAACACTAAAGATAGAAAAATAACTTTCTCACTAACACCATTTTCCTTTCTCTGATAGGATCCATTGACCAACATCAGGCAAGTATGAATGTAAGTTTATGTCCTTACACAGGCAGACAACCAAACATTCTTCAGACTAAACAAAATGTTTAAAGGATTATTTGTCATAAATCTGGAGGGGAAAAAAGCAATAACAATAACAAGATGATAAGGACAAACTGTTCACAACCACTTCAGGGACAAAACATATACTTTCAACTTTAGGTAAATGACTGGAGATATGTTGCTAATGATAGTCAACCATGGGAGACTGAAATAGAGAAGTAGGGGCACATTTTTGGAGAAAAAGTTGCAACCATTTTCCTGAATGCATGAAATAACTTTCTTACTGTTGCAGTAACTCAAAACACAACAACTTTGTTTTGCAACACCATATCAACAAAGACAACAGATTCAAATTAAAGACATTTCACAGCTACAAAGGAACCTTTCTCTTGCCCAGGAGTGATGAGGGTTTCCAAAAGCTTGCATCTACAACTGCTCTCTCTCTCTCTCTCTCTGGTCAAACATTTCAGGTGCCTCACCCATCAAACAGGCACAGCTGCTCCCAACAAAGATGGGAAGAGGTGACCACGCACCATTACTTTGTACTTCCACTCTCTCGTGATGGGATGGTGCAACATCTCAACTGAATCAGTCATATGGCAGAAGCTTTATCACACCGATGCACAAGCTTGCACACTTTCACTTTTAAAATGTGTTTCCCCAAGGTAGACATAATGTACCAGAAGCACAAAACTGACATATTAGATTACCTCTCACTTGATGTCATAAATCAGCAAATCTGAACTTTTCGAGGAGATATAAAAAATACATGGCACTAATTGACCACAGCAAATAGATAATGTTCATGTTCTATGTACATGTGTTCAGTTTTGGAACAATTTTCACCATTACTTAAATGCACAACAATTTGCCAAATCTTAATCAACAACAATGTACTTGGGATACACATCAGCTCCTTCTCCCATCACATTTTGTGGTTCATGCATTTCTATATATAAAGTCACTTTGCTTGATTTTAATGGGGGATGATACTTTTTATCAGTTTGAGAAATAGGGAAATTGTTCAAGGTTCCACATCAATACGTTCCCAAGGAATGCATGCACAGGAAGGTGAACATCACGAATGGTACCTCAACCTCTGCTCTCAGTCCAGCTACTCTGCCAGCGGATGACCACAGACACTGTACCACTGTAAAATATTTTCACAAACACAAACTCTGTACAATTGTAAAACATTTTCAAACACAGACTCTGTACCACTGTAAAACACTTTCACAAACACATACTCTGGTGTCATCACATTCTGACCACTCAGCCAGCTCCTGTGAGGATGCTCTTGAAAAACGTTTTTTTGATGCAACGCTACACAAATAATATCTGTTCATATCTCATGTGCTGTGTACATATCCATTACACTATAAATCTGCTCCCATTACATCCATGATGAGGAACGAAATGCACTGGATCCCAAACAAGGAAGGCTTTTACACCAGTCAGAATCATGCTTCAGGCTACCGCAATTTCTACATTAGGTCATCAGGGTACCACCCACAAATCACCTGTCTTCGCAGGAATATCTCCACTCAAGACAGCTGCAACCATCTTGAAAATCCTGTCCCTTCTCATCTGGACCATCTCTCATTCAAACTCCCTTTGTTCCTTTTCTTTTCCTCTTGTTATGCACCAGTCCACATGTCAAAGGGACAGACAGGATTCACAGAGCTGATGAAGTGATACATGTAGAGGACATTGACCCCAGACAAAATGCGTTGTCCAAAACACCAACTGCTGGTAAAGCAGGGAAGCAGCAGCTCATGCAGCATGAAGAATGTTGCCTGGCACATACATGTAGGTCAAGCTGCGACACTGTTGTATCACTTACAGGAGCAAATACTGACATTCAATATTTGCCCTTCAGAGCTGACCATGCACAGAATTGCATGGCCAGCCTAAAACTGAACACCAAAGTAGTCAAGTCAATGTCAGTTGTACCTTCAGTGTCTTGAGCTGTCAAGAGAAAGTTCTGGGAGTTTGGAGGGATTAGAAACATTTTTACAGTAGAGGACAGTCCGTTTTGGCAAGAGTGTCAGAATGATGATCTCATCTCTCTCATGCTTCTTGTATGGTCACCAGGACCACTTTGGAGAGGCAGTATATAGTCTGTAAATTGGAACTTTTTACCTTCTCCAAAAATCTTATTCATCACAGATAAAAATGTAAGCAATTCAAATGAATTTTGATCAAAACACACTTTCTCCAGAAAGTAGGTCACTGGATGGGCTAACATTCCTCTCTCAGCTGCCCTGAAAAACTGTTACTATTATAATAACTTTTCAAAACTATCTCATAGATCAAGCAGCCCCTTTATCATCCTGTGCTCATCAGCATGAGTTTTGGACATGTGGCTAAATAATGCAAAGAATCTTTGCAAGGTACGTTCAAACATTAAGAAAAAATATCATTAAGTTGTTCTTCACAACAAAACTTCCAAAACACTTTCCCAAAACCATTGATACTTGCGCTGTGCAAAGTTGATTTTGAGTCTCCAGAGAATTTTGTAGTATTTTCTGTCCATAATATCTTCAAAATGCAGCACACAACAATTCAGTCAGACCATCTCCAAAATGGTTTCCTTCTTTAGAGAGAAAGACTGCAAGAGAGAGAGAGAGAGAGAGAGAGAGAGAGAGAGAGAGAGAGAGAGAGAGAGAGAGAGAGAGAGAGAGAGAGAGAGAGAGAGAGAGAGAGAATCACACAACAACGGACTACCAGGCACACACAGCACAAAGGCATGCAACACAGACAAGTTCAGAAGAGAGTGGACATTTCCAGGGAAGAGTCCAGGTTGGCGATGTTGATCAGAGTGGAGTCCTCCTCTGTGGTGGGCTGGAGGGTCTGCAGGGGCACAAGGGTGGGCACAGGCTTTAGACAGACGCTTCCATTGGGCACCACACCCAGTGCTGAACTTGACAGGCTGCGAGGGGCATGGAACTCCCTTGGCAGGGACCCCAAATTGGGGAACAGATTCTGCCCATACAGGGTTGGGGAGGTGATGCTCTGGAGGTCTCGCTCCAGGGAGTCTGACCCAAGCTGGCTGTCCACAGAGTCTCCACTGGAGCTGGCTGGAGAGGCTCTCCCATCCCCCACTCCCCACTCCTGGTGGACCTCTACCTTGAACACTGTCTGTGAGCTCCTAATCCCTGGGTTGCTGAACATGGTGGGCATGGACTTGCTCTTGGTCTTGGGCGTCCCTTGAGGGTCTAGGTCCTCCTCCAGGTCTGAAGTTTCACCCCCACCCCGCTTCTGACAGACAAGGCGTCCTTCAGGGTGGCTCTGCTGCCCACACAGGATGCAGGGCTGGCTGTCGTGGCTGGTAAACTTTCCCTGGCACTGGAAGCTGTCAAAGCTCTTGGAGGCATTGAGCTGCGGGGTGGAGGCTGCCTGGTGACTGCTCAGGGAGGAGGGCAGAGAGTTCTTCCGGCTGTATAGCAGCGGAGGCAGGGTTGGTGCCTCGGTGGGTTTGTGATGCAGGGTGGGGGGGAGGGTGTGCAATTCCACTGTGGTGTCAATGGTGTTGGAGTTCTGTTTAGGGGGAGGGGATCCAATGTGGTCGTGGCTCATATGGGCAAGAAGAGGTTTCTCTAAGGAACTTCTTCTCTTCTGCTGGGCCTTGATCTTCCTGCAACCCGGCACAAGGTCAGGTGGGAGATGGTCTATCCTCTCTTCCACCCAATTGGGGTTGTTCTTGAAGAAAGACCGAGCTTGTTCAAGAATGGCCAACATTTCTGCCCCAAGCTCTGAGCCAAACCAGCTGCTCTCAGAGACTCCAACTGAACTCTCTATGTCTACCTTGTCCTCACTGCTTTCAGGGCCATGTCCATGGATGTGGAAGTATAGTTTGTCCAAGTCTTGCGGGAGGCAGAACCTAACCCCAAGCTCCAACTGAGTGGGAATGTCCCTTGCTGTGGAGAAGTCAAAATAGGCGGTGATGAACTTGGACATGGGCAACCCCTTGGACCTCTCCACCCGTATCTTCTCCCCGACATAATCTACCGCAACGGGGAAGTAATCCGCTATGACGCGCGAAGGGTCACGTTTGAAGCGCACATGTTTTTTTGAGCACTGCAGGCGAGCACCGAGGGAGCAGATGACGATGATGAAGTCTACCTCCTGGAGGCAGTCAATGAGCCACTCCTCCAGACCCTTCTGCATGATGATCTGCTCCTCCAGGATGTCCAGGTGGACGTTGCAGTGGAAGCCCTCCATCATCATTCCCGCAAAGGCCTGCACCACTCTTTCCTGGATGGCGCAGTCATAGGAGTACAGCACCAGCACTGTGGGCAGCTGCTTGTGATGGGCCACGTCTGGAGGTTGTCATGGAAAAAAGAAGGTAGCAATGTCACAAACATGGACGACACAAAGTGATTGACCCCTCCTCCTCCTCATTAAAAAAAGTAATCAAAATTGTTTCTTTTAGTTTTTGGTATTGTGGAAGGAGAGATCTCCGGACCAGAATTACAGCATGGATCATACAAGTAAAACAACAAAACAAAACATACGCATAAACATTTTAATTTCAAGAAATGTTGAACCCTCTCCTGATGGCAGCTGTATTTATGTGTCAGCTTGGCAGCCGCTGTCATTGACAGATGTGTATACATGTATTTGCCTCAGGTCCCACCTTTTGCTGAATCACTCCATCTCAGTTATGAATCTATTCTAAGAAAGGAAATTTTTTTTGGAGCAAGTCAAGTTTATGCTGTTTTGTTTGAGCAAATCCAGGCAGAATGTATAGTTTCCTTCTTGAGAATGTAGTCAGAAATGGGTTAATAGCAAGGGACTCCTATAATTGCCCTGGTAAAAGTATCTAAATGGACACTCCCATCGTCCTGATAAACACATGGCAAGATTCCTTTTTATTCAGTTCATGAAACTACATAGGAAGACAAGAGTTACACTGCATGAACATATATTGCCATGTACCAAGTTGCAAGTGAAAAACTCTTTGAAAGAGAAATTGCCCAAACGCACCGATGGAAAGGGATCTTGGCACACTGAGAATCATAGACTGGTGGCCATCTGAAACAAAGCAGAAGAAAACAACATCAGGAAAATAATTTCTGCCAGAACAAATGATTTGCTTTGGCAGGGAATACATACATGTGTGTGTGCATATGCGTGTGTATGTGTGCGCGCGTGCATCGTCACCTTGTCTACTCTACCTCCACCTTCACATCATCAACTTGGGCAAGATGTAATTATTCAGAGACAAAGGCTAGGGTTACCTCTTTGGTAGCGCACAGATCGGTGCTTCAGGAAACGGTAGAGGAGGAAGAAGAGGCCGATGACGCCGAGAAGGCCTAGGACTGTGCAGACTGTGCCAAGGATGATCTGCAGAGCTCGCTGGTACTCCTCTGGACCCTGGGAGGCCTCGATAATAGGACCCCCAGCTGCTGATGACAAGATATTCACAATGCAGTGGACTAAGATCTGACGACTGCGGGATAATGTACATCATAGTTATGATAGTAGCAAAGCAGGTGATACAAGGGAAACAACTCTTATGCTACTGTACAAGAGTGAGGCAAGGAATAAAGATCCTCACCAGAAACTCTTTGAGAATGACTGCCAGTATGGCTGCCCCAGCAGTTCGTGGATGGCAAATCATTATCAAAGTGAAATGGATGACAATATAAACACTACTGTAGTTGATGACATTCAGCAGAAGA
Source organism: Theodoxus fluviatilis (assembly GCA_034096865.1). Taxonomy (NCBI): domain Eukaryota; kingdom Metazoa; phylum Mollusca; class Gastropoda; order Cycloneritida; family Neritidae; genus Theodoxus; species Theodoxus fluviatilis. The sequence goes on along the minus strand of JAWQFJ010035096.1, from coordinate 15,070 downwards.
CACATGAAGGGGGTAGGGGAGGAAGAGGGAGGTGAGGGAAGGAGAGAGGAGGAGGAGGAGGGAGGAGGAGGGAGGAGGAGGAGGGAGGAGGAGGAGGAGGATGGAGGAGGAGGAGGAGGAGGAGGAGGAGGAGGAGGAGGAGGAGGAGGAGGAGGAGGAGGAGGAGGAGGAGGAGGAGGAGGAGGAGGAGGAGGAGGAGGAGGAGGAGGAGGAGGTAGAGGAGGAGGAGGAGGAGGTAGAGGTGGTGGAGGTGGTGGAGGAGGGGGAGGAGGAGGAGGAGGAGGAGGAGGAGGAGGAGGAGGAGGAGGAGGAGGAGGAGGAGGAGGAGGAGGAGGAGGAGGAGGAGGAGTAGGCATTGAGGAGGAGGAGTAGGCACTGAGAAGGAGTAGGCACTGAGGAGGAGGAGGCATTGAGGAGGAGGAGTAGGCATTGAGGAGGAGGAGGAGGCATTGAGGAGGAGGAGTAGGCACTGAGGAGGAGGAGTAGGCACTGAGGAGGAGGAGTAGGCATTGAGGAGGAGGAGGCATTGAGGAGGAGGAGTAGGCACTGAGAAGGAGTAGGCACTGAGGAGGAGGAGGAGGAGGAGGAGGAGTAGGCATTGAGGAGGAGGAGTAGGCACTGAGAAGGAGTAGGCACTGAGGAGGAGGAGGCATTGAGGAGGAGGAGTAGGCATTGAGGAGGAGGAGGCATTGAGGAGGAGGAGTAGGCATTGAGGAGGAGGAGTAGGCATTGAGGAGGAGGAGTAGGCATTGAGGAGGAGGAGGCATTAAGAAGGAAAAGGAGGCATTAAGGAGGAGGAATTAAAAATGAGAAAGGGCAGAAGTAGGAGCAGGAGAAACAGACACAGAAGCAGGAGGAAGCTGAGGCAGAAGGAGGAGGTAGTGGTAGAAACCTCATTAATAAAGACAAAGATGAAAAAATCACATGCTCCTCATGCAGATCTGTGCCTGTCTGTTTCTAGTCAAAATATGATAGACAATCATACATTCTGCTTTGAAAATTGCAAAGATTTACTGTCATTATTAAATTAATAATTTAATCATATTTATATGTATCTTATTCATTTAAATAGTTTTTTTAAAGGATGCACCTTTCAATGCAATGATTTTCATAAACAACTTAAAAACACGGATTATTGAAATATAAACTGAATGAATGAATGAATGAATGAATGAATGAATGAATGAATGAATGAATGAATGAATGAATGAAAGAAACTTGACAACCTTGACAGGGTTTTTAATGCCATTTATAATAAAATCACTAGAACTCCCTAGAATAAGATCAGTCATGATTTCCCTCACTATTCCTCCATCACAAATTGTGTAGTCCTAAAGATGTGCTGGGTCTATTATTACCCCCAACCCATTTGGGACAACTGAGTGAAACAAACTTGAACTAGCAATGGCAGTGTTGATGCTGCACAGTTTCCTCACAACTGCAATGCGGAGAGCAACTACTCATAGAGTACTTCCATGTAGGTCAATCCTTACATCTTTGACCGGAACAGAACACTAGCTTGACCTCTGATACATCATACTCTCTGTTTGGGATGATGTCACAACACCATGGGGGTCAGGCAAGAAAAATTGCTGGACAGTGTTTGGATCTGAGGATAAAATGAAGAAACAATAACATTGTCTTTGTTATTACTGAAATTAGTCAGTCTTTAAACTACTAAGTGGTATAGACAGGACCCATAATCCAGTACTTACGGTTGATGTTCTTTGGCGGGTCTATTGGAGTTTCCTTACTAGTGCCTGTAAGAAAATGCCAAAAGCAAATGAGGGATAAGAAAGAGGAACAAAAGTTATTTAAAAAAATCATTATCAGCAAATACAAATATCAAACCTAAAAAATGTAGAAATGCACTAAAGCCCTCTTAAAGACCAATGGTGAAGAGTAACGTATGAATAATGTCATAAACCGTCAACCAACAATGATCAATTAACATATATCTAACAGAATCAAACACAACACCATAAAGATGTCATTCCAACAGATTCGCTGCAGAGAGGAGTGCCAATTACTAGTATATCCATATCATATGCTTCTCAAACTTTCTCATCTTCCCTTCCCTGGGGACTTACCTGAACCTGACATGGTGGAGTTGACAACTCAAGCCACTATTCTGTCAGGAAAACTGAGGATGCATCCTATTTCGGTGCTTCTGCAAACACAGAGACAAAGCATGCATTCAGATGTGATGTTTGTGTCAAAATGAAGCTACTTTCCAATTTTATAAAACTTGGGCTCATTTTTCCTTGCTAGCACAAGCCCTCTGCTCCATGCATGCATGCACGCATGCACGCACACACACACACACACACACACACACACACACACACACAATCACACACACACCAGGCCTGGTTCTGGCAAGTCAAACTATGGGGCAGGAACTGTGCTGTAGTACACAAAGTAAGTTTAGCATACCCACAGCAACTCAAGCATGGCTTTGGTCTTCCCTGGAAAGACTTAGGCATTTGGGATCAGCAGCTACACACACTGTGAAGGCCAAAATAGTACACATGAGCGACTGCTAAAATTGGATAAGCTTCTTATCATATCCTTCTTCCCATATTGTAATTCTGCTCCACAGGCTCTGGTTCCAAAATCTCCGTTTGAGGTTCTTTCAACTTGCATAAAATTCGTGCTGAAGAAGGCTGCGGGACAGCGGCCGAAAGCTACGCAGCGAGTGGCATAAATTCCTTTCAGAGGCAAACGTTTAGTACTGGTAGTCATTTAGCATAAAATTGTTCAGGTTTTTGAGGCTATAAAACTGTCTTTTCTTCCCCTGTCCACAGCATGCCTTCAGCATGGGGCTAATACTGTTCCTCTCCACTCACAATTAGAGACCATAGGTGTCAGAAAAGAAGGGTGTGTGTGTGTGTGTGTGTGTGTGTGTGTGTGTGTGTGTGTGTGTGTGTGTGTGTGTGTGTGTGTGTGTGTGTTATTTTTCCTTCCCAAACATAGCAACTTCCTGAACTTCCTAATAAGAAATAATGGTATGCAGGCCTGCTGTTGAGAAGCTAAAACTATGAAACTGAAGCAGACACAAGAACAGAAAGGATGCGAGAAGTAATGACAAAAAATAATTACAGTCAGTCCACCAAGAACTCTCATCTCATCCAAGGCATTCTGTCACAGTGATCCCCATCTAGTATAATAGTCTCTTTGATTATATGGCAACCTTCTGTACGTATCCAATTTGTCAGTGAAATCACATTATTTGACAGGTGGACTTGAGAAAACACACTCATTGATTTGGTGTGGAATGAGATTCTGTTGACGAGGGATCCCATCTCTGAAATGAATGATGGCAGTGACTCTCCGTTGGCAGCAATTCATTACTGTTTTCATTTGAATGGTAATATACACCACCCTCAGGTGCACTGCACACTGGAGTAATCTAGCTTACATCACTGCAGCTGATAAAAAATATAAAACTATTAAAAGGCCCAAAGATAGAATAATTTATTCCATCTGTCCATCAATGACTTTGACCATTCTAATTTCTACACTGTATAAACTCATGCTAAATAAGAACAAACTTCAGTATCTATGTCAATTCTGATCAAACAATAGCCATTTATAATAAAAGACAAAAGTTTGGCTAAGATGCAATACATCTACTGTCCTGAAAATGGAAGTGATAGGATCTCACAACTGTGTACACTATTCCTCTCAGCACTTAACTCTAGCATATTTTAGGGATGAATGCATCATAATGAAAAGAAAAAGAAGAAAAAAGTGTGTGCATGTATATACATGTATGTATGTGTGTATGCATGCATGTGCATGAATAAGTGTGTGCATGCATGCATGTGATGCATGTATGCATATTACTAGTGTGTATACATGTTTGTGTGCATGTTTGTGTCTATGTGCGAGTGTGTGTGCATGCATGCATGCGTGCCTGTGTGCAGTCACACAAGTATTCATGTTTGTGCATGTGTACATGCATGTGCACAAAAAGGGAGATTTCAAACTTCACAAACATGTCAAACTGCCTTGACTTGGTTGCAAGAGCCTAGTGTTACAAAGTACAATATTTCATAATACCCATCCCCTGTATCCCAACAGGAACTATGGAATGAGGAAATGCATGCACAAAGTGGGGAAGATTCCCAATATCCATCCCTTGCATCTGAATGCTAACTATGGTATACGGAGGAAATAAGGCGGCCACTCCTTCCCCAATCTACCTACATCTAGATCCACTGGCTGCAGCGACACACATCCTTCATTTTTTGGTCTCCATCATACAGTGACAGTGTACTTTTCATGTAATATGTACATACCTTTTTGGCAACCACGATGGACATGTCCAACTGAATGCTTTTGCCAGTATCCATTACATTTTTTTCCAATGGCAATGATCACATTGCGTCATGGCCAAACTGCTGAAATGGTGCCAATAGGCAATACACACCATTTTCTGCCAGCCAATCAGCAGTCTGTCTATCACAGATGCAAGCCATATGAATCTGCACAAAATACACTCACACAGGGCATTGCGCCCCCCCACCCCCACCCCCCACCCCCCCACCCCTACTGCTGCTTGTCACGGGAGTGAGGGATGAAACCCTTCTCTGCAACTTGACTTAGTGAACTAATAAGCTTGCTGCCGCCTAGGTTGGCATGACAACAGTCTGTGCAGCTCCATTACTGCAGGGGAATGGTCACTAATGGGGTCTCCTGTTGCTGCTGCTAGGATCACTATTTCTTTGAGAAGAGCAAATGTAACACACAGTGGCCATCACTCTCATGCCCAGCAACCCAGTCTCTGAGGCTCTACATGCACTGTATTATGTATAGGGCTATGTGTGTCTCAGAGAGAGAGAGAGAGAGGGAGGGAGAGAGAGAGAGAGAGAGAGAGAGAGAGAGAGAGAGAGAGAGAGAGAGAGAGAGAGAGAGAGAGAGAGAGAGAGAGAGAGAGAGGGGGGGGGGGAGAAGGAGTTGAGAGGAGAGTGGTGTGCATACAAGCATGCATGAGTGTTCATGAACATGTGTGTGTGTGTGTGTGTGTGTGTGTGTGTGTGTGTGTGTGTGTGTGTGTGTGTGTGTGTGTGTGTGTGTGTGTGTGTGTGTGTGTGTGTGTGTGTGTGTGTGTGTGTGTGAGTGTGTGTGTGTGTTGTTGTGTGTGTGTGCATGAGTGCGTGCACATATGGGCATGTATTGGTCATTGCTGGTGTATGAGCAGTTCACGCAGTTATTCTTCTCAACCCAAGCAAATGTAGTCACCACTAACAGTTTTCTAGGACCCTTCAAAGCATAGGCAGGGGCATCACATGGATGAGATGAGCAACAGTTTGAATTCCCTTCAGTTTCTGCTAAGTGAGACAAACACTCGGGTTACCCAAAAATTGATACTGGTCATGTTCAAATGACAGTAACTACAGTCCAGATAGGAAGCGATGTCTGCAGCATTTGCACTTTGCTACCAGATTTTCCCCTTAATGATACATATCTTTAATTTATTTTTGCTGAGCTCCTTAGAGTTAGAGCAAAGGTATTGAATCATATACCTGATGATGACACAGCAAACAATTACTTTCAACAACTTACCAGCCTCATGAGCCTTTTTGTTTTGGTGAATGAAGTCTAAAAAGGAAAAGCATGATCTGTTCCTTTAAAAAAAATTAAGCTCTTTCAACATTACAAACACATAGCTAAATTATACAAAAACATAACTCAAACATAACTCAATAATGAGTGAAATACATTAATACTATTTATAATAGTGTCCCAAATTGCCAATCCACAAAAATCATAATGACAAAATGAATAAAGTACTAAGGTGCACTGTGAGAGAATGAAAAGGTCTACAGACATTTAGTAAACTTGTTTGGCAAACACTTGTTCATTTAAAAAACAAAGTCCTCTTTATAAAGTGTTATACAGGCAACTCAATCAAAATTGCCTTTTAATTGGGCAGACCTAAAAAGTCAACTTAAATGGCACAGAGCAGAATCCTCTCCAAGCTAGATCATAAGACATCACTCAGTTTTGAATCTAGTATTCACTTCTATCAAGCTTGGCACATTCAATGATTCAGGGACCACTGTTGCTGTGTGTTTCAATATTAATAGATTCTTAGCTATTCTTGTATTTTCATATCTTTTTTTAATGCTCATTCATTATCTGAGCCTCACAGGAAAGGTGAGAATTTTCTGTGTGAGAAACTATGTTGTCCTGAAGAAGAAAATAAAACTTGTCCGAAAAAAAAGTCCACCATATGACCTTCCTGAATGAGGTAGAGTGTCTAAAAAAATTACGAATGAAAGAAGTAACTGAGGGTAACACATAACCTCCTTGGCAGAGGTGACAAACAGAAGAAAATTCAGTTTGCAAATGTTCAACACTTCAATTTTTGTCATGATTTCATTTGTAAGTATTAGGGCACACAGGATGGATCAGTGTCTGGTCAGAAGGAAACTGTATTTCTGCTGTTTACATTTAATTCTGCTACATAAAATATAACAACTCATACTCATAGTCAAATGAAGCCTTCACCACCCCATTTTCATTGAAATGTGTATTTAATACTTTAGTGAAGCAAACTACCACACATCACAATATATCAAAATTCCCAAACCTTTCAGAAAAGCACATCTTTGAGTTTCTGGCATAGTGTCCATGCATGAGACTTACAGTTACAAGCAGTTATATTACTTATAAATAATAAATCAGTGACTTAAATTTCATTTAAAAATTCAAACTAAGCAGTGGCTGCTCTTTACAAAGGAACAAAAATAACATTAAAAACCTATTGAAAACCACTTCTCTTTCCATATTTGGACATACTCTATTGCTTTAACTTTAAGTGAAAGCCACAAAGGCACAGTTTATTCTAAAACTGTAAAAGCATAGATCTGTATATCATTTGACACAGAGCTCTGCAGTAACCCTTATATTTTTCCCCTCAGCCCATAGCTTCCAAGATCTTCTCTGCAAAAAAATGAACTGCCACACACAGAGGCAATCCTGGCAGCATTCAACTTGCAACAACCCAGAATTCTGAGAGGCTGGGCAGTCAGAAAATCCATGTGATCTGTGCTAAAGAACCTTATCTTTCCTGCCAACACAACACTTTTTTTTAATCATGCAAAAAATGAAAAATTAAGAAACTGCATGCTGTCCCAGGGAATCCACTATTTAGATATTAAAAAGTGTCTTCAGAGAAAGAAAGTTTGGAATATGTTCAATCTGGTCTCTTCTAAAGTTCTAAACATTAAAAAAAGGAAAGGAAACAAAGTCTGGCCAACAAACATAACTCCCCTTTTTTGTTGTTGCCATGTTACCTTAACCACACCTCTTTTATTTTGGGTCTAATTATCCTTCTTTCCCAACAACAACCTTCCTAAAAGGCAGCAATATTGCAAATCAATAGCTGAGGCTGAATTATATGTTTGGGTGTGCAGGCACTGAGTGATTTTTCAGGAAGTAGCTGGGCTGTATTATAGAGGAGCTGTATCTTGCCAATCTGTAACCTTAGAGTGTTCTGTCCTAAAATACAGCAGAATATACAACCCAGGATGGCAGATTACTGAAAGGTGATACAGATCCACCTTTACACAAAATATGGCAAGTACACTTAAAATAATAAGCCTGAAAAACATTTTCATTTTCATATGACTCTTCCAGAATGCCAAAACTTGTTTCCATTCTACACTGTACACGTAGAACTTTGTAGAAGATTCCAAAGTTTTACAAAGGCTATCTTGTAATTTTATTGCCTTTCGAAAGAAGAAAAAACTATCAGTGGTAAACAATGAACTGCATGCTATCCCCTCTTCCCTGCACTAGGACTGCTCAGGGAAGTTCATCCATTATTTAAGTTTTTTAAGTGTCTTTATTGAAAGAGAGTTTGGTTTATGTTGAATCTGGCCTCTTCTAAAAAGAAAAAGAACAGAAGTTCAGGCCAAGCTATTTTTGGGGCCATGTTACCTTAAGGTTCCACAACTACTTTTTTGTTGTTGGCCCTAACAGTTGAACACTCCCTCTCACTCTTATCTCCCAAAACATACACATGACAAACACACAGGCACTCGCATGCATTAGTGTACACACACACAGACACACACACACACACACACACACACACACACACACACACACACACACACACACACACACACACACACACACCGAAACTTATTTAAAACACATTCACCAAGAAACTTACCAACACAAAGTGACAAACACATGCAAAAATACATATGCACACTTTCAAACACACATGTACAAAAATGTATGAACTGAAGTGAGCAAAACTGCCTCAATAGTGATTATATAAGTTCAAAACAACCACAGGTGTTGAATCTTGGTTGCACAGAGGTTATAAGGGGCATTCATAAGGAGAAGCAAGAATGACAGAAGACAGAGTGATAGAGACAACAGCCTACATCTAATGTGGCACTTGACTGACAGATGTGCTCACACCTTCCAAGTATACAACGTTGTCTGCATTGGAAGCCACACTGCACAACCTCTGACATCCAAGAGGAAGCCTTTCTCAACACCATAAAGCTGGCTATATAAAAATCACTACCTTGACCTTTCACTATTACTAAACAACGACACATGCAGTCTTAACTCTCTTGAAATTTCCATCAACTGCTGAGCTAGGTGTGCATTGTTCCTAAATGAGAAATTGGCCCAACATTGAGACTCCACCTCAATCCAGACATGAGCCATACTAGATGCATAATGTGCAAAGATTTAGTAGCTTTCCAACACTGCTTTATCACAGCACATCATCCCTCAAGGCAAAGACTGACAATGCAACACTAGTGTAAGAGAAATAGGAGTTTTGCAAAGTAAATACTTCATGAATACAAAAGAAAGTGCTTTACAACGCAACATTTCCATGGATCTTGAACAAGATAATGACACCAGCCACCTTGTTCACCAACAAAAATGCTGTGTGTTTGTTTGTTTGTTTGATCCACCATTCTCTCTGCGATTTTTTATCCTGTACAGATGCCATGATATTTCCAATTAAAGATCAATGATTGGAATAAAATTCATTCAGCTCCTGTTGGAATCTTTCCATCATTTATATCCATGCATTCACAACCGAACCTTACAAAATCAAATAAAGCATGAATGAGAAAAGGGTTCAATGACAGTACAATGTGACACATTTTGTCCAGGAGAAGTGATTAAAACGTATTTTTCTGAAGGTAACCTTCCCCGTCTTATTTGATCCCACGAGTCCATCAGTCACCATTGTACATAATGAATTCCTTGCATTACTATTCTGCCTTACCAGAGTCATGCCTTTCATTGACAATGAAATCCACCTACAAAAGACGCATACAAGTTACAACGACATGATTATGCCTTTAAAGTTTTAGTTTTATGGATGCAATGAATGCATTCGACTATTGCAAAGACTGAGGACTGCAGCAAATTTACAATCTCTTTACTTACACTAATAACAAATAAGTTTGCGAGCATCAGTCTGCAGTGTAAGTAAGTCGAGTGAGTTTCCGTAGGCATTGTTCGAAGTATGTAGCTCATTGCTAAGAGTAGTGAGCGACACGCTTTGCGAGAAAGAATGCTCGGCCCCGATTTCTTCGCAGATTACCACAACACATGGAATGTACAGACTGAAATGGCAGCCTATTTAAAAATCGAATATGCAACATAAGAAAGTGTCCATCTTCCTACATCGGTGGACATTAAACCAAATGAATGAATGTAAACAGAAAACGGATATGATAGTGATGTTATGAATATGACAGCTGGGGTGTGCCAAAGCAGACGGTAAAAAATTTACGTAGATCACCAAAACAAGGGCGGACAAAGCATACACTCAAAAGAGACAATCCACTCACGAATGGGGGGAAATGGAAGAACTTCTGAAGGTAAGTGAAGGTAGTCTCTCTCACCAGTAGCTTCCACCCTCTATCACATCCTTGTGTTGAGAGCACTAGCGACCTAACTTCCGTTTAGCGCGCCACCTAGGCAGGCAATTTATCAACAACTTTATTCCAAGAGGAACAACTCCCTGTCTTGCGGAATGGATGGATGGGTGGATTGAGTGTTACGGCCTATCAGCCTTTGTAGGCTATGTAAGACCATCAAACATGACAATCGCTAGAATCGAGCAAACGCAAATCAAGTCACGGTGTCCCTATTTATTCGCCTCTTACGAATCGCGTAGGGAGAGACGCGCTGGGTCAATTCTTACCCCGAACCCACAGGGGGAAGTCTTGCGGGAAAAGAAAAGGGGTCAGCTAAATTTAACTGACCTTTGTTTCTCGATTTCAGCACTACGTGAGTTAAAAATCTAGAATAGACCACAAAGACGATAGGATGTGCTATCAGGTATCTTTTCACGCTTGAATCAATTGAGCTTGCAGTGTGTTTGACCAGCAGTTCACCAAGAGGTTGGAAGTGCTTTCAATGGATGGGTTTTGAGAGGCCTATTCTTATTATCTGCACGGTACTTCTGTACCTAACATCCGACTTTCGCAACATTCTGAACATTCAGATACTATATCTCGATAGTATCTGTGTATAGAATGCTTATGCAATTGGCACATAGGCTTATATACATGTAGATATGTAACAATTATTGCAAAACTGGCTGTAAGGTTACTTCTGTATTTCTCCCTGGATCAAAGTCCGTGCATAATATTGGGAAAAGCTGGGCATTGGGCATGCACCCCCTTTTTTAATTTCGGAAATCGTTCTATTTTGTCGAAGGTAAATTAAATGTAAACAATAAACAAATTGAGGACACTAATATCCGATGAAACACACTGCATGCATGACTTCTTTGGTAACCATGCACAAAACTAAACTTTTAAAACAAATTTATTTCTTTTAGTGAACTAAATGCTCTCGGGGCATTGAGCCCCAGGAGGTCGGGGCATTAGGCCTCAACCTAAAAGGCATACTTTGGTAAGTTTTATCTCAACTATAATGTGGTGGAGCCAAGGTGATGTTGTGCCTAGTTGGTGATGCAGGCTCCTGGTCCGTTGATGTTCAAGACAGGGAGGAGGCAAACCCGTGACGTTTCCAGTTTTCTTTATTAAACGTGGATGACAGTGGTCTCCCAAGAGACTGGTGGTGAACGCCTCTGTAGAGACTGCTGGAGAGCTCTCTCCCGACCTGCCGACAGCCCCTCCTTATCAAAGCAACGCGCGGACCCCAGGGGAGCCAGGCTTGAAATCAGCAGTGGTGGATTTCAGCCTGTCTTGGGGTTGTGCTTTCCTAGTGATATAAAAAGGCTCATTGCTGCCTTATACTTACTCGAAATTATTCAAACCAAGTGTTGCCTTGATAGGCATAACAAAGTCAATCGAATGAATATTGCACCATTGCAATCAGATGCCTTAATTTAGAGAAATTATCAAATTTGTCTCTAGATTCTAACGATTTATGAATAGCCGCGCAAACGATAGAGGGGAGCTGTCCGAAGTCACATGTCAAGTTCAATTAACAAACAGATAAGGGGAGGCGCACTGGGACCCTCCCAGGCTGACAAGATACATAGTAGGCTGGTCTTACAACATATATAGAACATGGCCGTCTGAGACGCAGGATACATGATACAGGGATACAGGAGGGGAAGAGGGGAAAGAGGCTGACAGTGCTTGGTGGGGCCAGCGCTTTGACCAGGCAAAAGGGAGGAGGGGGAGGAGAGAGAGAGAGAGAGAGAAAGAGAGGAGAGAGAGAGAGAGTCCATGTAAAACTTTGGGCTTCACTTCACCCGGTCACATATCCCGCCAATCTAACAGTACTTCGCCCTCGAAGTACAAGAAAAACAATGTCTAGTCAATCTGGTTCGTTCAGGTGATTACAAGTAGTCATTCAACATAGAAAACATCATAGCATCCGAACTTGATACAACAGGTTGGGTCAGACATCTTGAAGCGGTCTTAACCCTTCAGCAAGTGTCATCAACCTGACATAAAACATACACCACTTGTGCCTCAAAAACAAGCTAGAAGCGGTCTGAACCCTTCAACTAGATGTAAGAAGCCACAGGTTAAACACTAAATATTGGTGCTACACTCAACAGTAACACCCCGCAATGCTCTGACCGCATTACGAATTCCACCGTAATAAGACCAATTACGGTGCCACTGCAATGGACATTCTGCCATTACGAACCATAACAAAAATAGACAAAGACATAAGTCCGGGATGCATTGAAACAAGAAATACCAGGCGTGAGGTTACATTCCATGAACAAGACCTTGGGTGGTATTTGACCTGAATCCACAAGGCTGTCCATCCCAAAATACAACACGCACAACAATGAGACAGTACAGTCAGAATGACCACTTACAATCAAAATATGAACCAATTTTCACACCACAATGGTAACATTTCATTACAAATACGATATCCTGTGTCGCGGAATTACGACATGAATTAAGAATTTAATTGAGAGTGATGGTTGGTGTGAGAGTTTAGCCGCATCGCCCCATTCGAAATCTGCAGAGTCAGCGCTCTGCGCTGATATATTTAGTAACGAGGGTCAAGAGGTGAGGCCCGTTGCCAACCCCGCCGTCAGGGTAGGGGGTGGAGGTACTTTCGAATTTTTGGGGGGTATGATGGAAAATTCCGTGGACTTTGCCCTCGCACGCGAGTGATGACCTCGTGATAGGAGGCATCGAATGATTTCATTGGCTAATGAGATCGGGGGCAGATGACCGTGGCGAATTCGCGCCAGAGCGAAATTAGTCCATCGCTCGCCTTTCCTGGGAGCGGACGTGTTTTGCGTGTCTAGGACACTCGGCTCCCCCAGGACATGCTGTCCTCGGAGGAGGCCTGAGCCGCTGGAGGGAAAGTCTGTCTTCCCGAGGGTGCATTCCGTCAGGACTGGTCATAGCCCGGTGTTTGGGGTGAGTTGTAGTAATTAAGTTCGTTGTGACTTGAGCTAAATGCATATTGTAATTGACAGAGGGGGAATGCCATTTTTTATTAACTGTTTTGCAGAAACAGAGAGTGTAACAGAGTAAGTAATCTCCGCTCTATCCTGGGGAGGAAAATTTAGAGGGAGAAGTAACTATTCTTATCTGTGAGTCGCCTTTGGATTCTCGCGCTGATAACGCCAGCGGGGTGGGTATCAGTTTCTCTGTAGTTGACATGCATGCAGTAGAATGTGGCTTGAGTGAACGTGCGAGGAAGTGTGAGTCTTGTCATGGTGGTGATAAGCGTCTTTGTTTCATTCCAGGCTGTCTGTTTTGCAAGCTTCTACTGCTAGGTTGCTTGCCTAGAATAGCTAACGCTCGTATGGCGTTAGGCTTGTCGATTTCTATTTGTAGCCTTGAGGGCTTATGCAGTATAGACTGCTAGACTACTGTATGTAGTAGGTCAGTTAGGACCTTTTGTATGTTTGGCTGTTAGTGTTGTGTGAAGCAACAGTACCTATATTACTCCTGTCTGATGGAGCAAGCGAGATAGAGTACGTAGCCATTCATGTATATGTCGTCATGGCATATGGGGCGGGGGGACTTAAAGTATTACGGTGTCGTCTAGGCAGGGGCTGTACTGCCATAGAACCATGAATTTTATAATGATGCTAAGCGCTAAGCGATCATTGTTCTTTCAACTGTGTGAATAGAACTAGTCCCCGTCCACACGTGTTGTTCTGACACGTACACACGCTGGGCGTGTGTCTTGCAGTAAGCTTCGGGCTGTTGTCCTGCAAGTCGAGAGGTCAGGAATGTCGGGAGAGGTCAAGGTCATTAGATAGACGCTCTGCCTTTGGAACGTTTCCTCGCTTTCTCTTGTTTTGCACCGTGTAGTGCAATAGTGTGACTCGCTATCAGAGCAGTCACAGGTCTAGGGCGTAGTCTCGTAGCAGGGTGGGGGTAGAGAGAGCTGGCGCCAATTCCAGTCTACTGCCGCCTGCCGCTGTACGCTGATGCTTCGACTGGGGAGATCTCTCGGGTCATTGGAGTGACTCGACCCACAGGATGTCGTCGCCGGACGGACGCCTGGTGGACTGGGTGCCACAAGAGGGGGACGAGAGGACAGCTCTCGTCGAGACCTACCATCGAGCGCTGCTACGACCGGGGGAGACGGAGGTCGAGACCTCGCGTACTTCCCGACTCTGAGGGTGCAGGAGTTGTCTATTCCCGGATTATATGTGTGTTCTTTCCTGTGACAGGAAGAGACGACGTGGTAAGCTTGGCTTTTTATATTTAATCCTGATGGGTAATAACTAGACTCATGAGACTGACCCTAGTGTCGAAAAGCACCAATAGCATAAGTGGAGATCAGAATCCCACAGTGGGTAGGTCAAGGACGCTGCCGTTAAACCTATGCAGAAGGGCGCCGGGCGCCATCCCATCTTCTGTGGTAGGAAGAGACTGTGTGGACTTGTTCTGAATGATTAAACTAATCCTCTTGAGGAAGATTGAGTTCAGTCTATTTGGTTGCTTAAGTGTATCTTCCTGCTACTGCCGTGACAGTAGAGGAAGCCTTCTTTCAGTTGCTGTGAGAGCAAGCTTTGTAAGAACGCCGGTGCGTGCGTTGCTGTTTGTAAATGCCCTGCCCAGTTCCTGTCTCGTCCAGCGGCTGCTGTGATTGACCAGGCCTGGGTCGGTCTTTCTCAATGGTTTGAGGCCACACCCCCAGGTGGGTGTGTCGCCTTGGGTGAACCATGTGTTATCATTTGGCTACGGTCAAGTCCAGTGCTGCTTGAGGCTGACCTCTGACCCTATGAGCTTGTGTGTGGGGAATTCTTATTCATTTGCTACGGTTATGTCAACCTGTTGAGGTTGACCCCTGACCTTTATGAGCATGTGCGTTGGATGGCTCTGTGAAGCCATGGGGGTGTGTCATTGTTATTGTTATTGTTTTGTTTGGGGACTTGGCCAAGTCAGGGTTTGGGATTTATTTTGATGTTTATTATTCTTTGATTAAAATATTGTTTTGAAATTTACCTCCTTCCCTCAGTGTCTTATTTAATTTGTTGTTTTTCCATGTTTATTCACTTTATAGTTGCAAGGAAAGTGGCAGTTTGGATTTTGTTGAAAATCCCGGGGTGTGGTGTTTACATCATCAGGGTCCATTCTGTGTTTATTTATTTATT
>JAWQFJ010035095.1:0-13287 GCA_034096865.1 Theodoxus fluviatilis | reverse complement strand
TTTATTGTTGATGATACTCAAATTTAAAGTCGGCAAGTATTTTGTTTGTTTTTGCTCTCTTGTGTAACATGGAAGCCGACAGACTGCAGGAGTCTCGATTCCAAGTTACGTCGTTGAAAGGAGTAGAAAATTGTGTGACTTGACTTCATGTAAAGGCATTACATATATTAATTTGAATAAATGATATCAGAGGCATTAATTTTTATATGATTAAATTGTATTATTTTAAAATAAAGTTGCCTTTTCTATTATAATGGTTACACGCCATCACCTACGAAACACGGAATACAAAAGAGCATCTTTTTTTTTACTATAGTGATTTTTGACCAATTCTGTTTCCTTCCGTCCCTCCCCCCCACCCCACCCCCCCACCCGCAAAAAAACAAACAAACAAAAAACAACAACACTGAAGAAGCTTAATTGCCAAGTGCTTTGTTTCCCTAACCTAATCATTGTGACATTTTTTGCAGATGCAATGAATCGACAAAGTGTCAGACTGGCTGGCAAACGGCAAGCAATCGAGCTAGTTACCGAAGAAACGGTCACCCCTCCAGTTCCAAAGAAAAGACATGGCTTGGACCACCGTGGATCGTATTTTGCGTGTACTGCAACCGCCCACATTGGCACAAGGGCGAGGGGTAGCTTTTATTTTTGACTGAATGTGAATAGCAGCAAGGGTTGGGACATGGCGATATGGATTATCATGCATTCATTCTCTCACTTCTTAGAGCAGATATAGCCATGGTACATCTGTCAGTCTTTGTGGGCAGGAATGACTTCATCCTGCTGACCAGGAAGACTGTACTACAGCTAGTCCACTCAGGGTTAAAGAAAGCTAAAACTGTCTCAGGCATCTCCTACCAAAAGAACTGAACCATAGCATGGCTTCTTGAGCAGCCTCAGCCACATCTACCGATTAAAAGACAGGATTGTGACAGTGGATAGTGGATAAGAGTCCAAGGGGGAGACACTGAAACAGCAGGTCAGGCGGGGAGAGCACAGGGATGTGAGAGGAAGGGCACACCGTACAGTGTGAAGTGGTTTGAGGCCCAGATACTGGTGATAAGTCATTATATAAAAGCAGGACTGCTACCTTTACCTCAAAGCTACCAGAAGCTTGTGCAGATGCAGTTTCACTTGACTGTTAGCTTGGAATGTTTGAGTGTCTTTTTTTAAGAACTTTGGATGGTGAGTTTGAATCCCTATTTTCTTTTTGATTCATTTGCATAATTGGTAGCGTTACCATATTATTTTCTTACTTAAATTCAAGATACACCAACATTTTTTGTTTGTTTCTAATTGGTACCAACTGCTTTGGTTCAGGTTTCTTTAATATGACAATAAATTTCATATATAAATGATTGTTGATCTTATTTTAGTCTTAATTTTTTTTTTTTGGTTTCCGTGTTACATTGGTGACCATACATTGTTTTGGCTAACTTAACACATACAATGTTGCTGGGTTTCTTTCTATTCATTACAGTTGAGGTTTTTGCAATTACCTTAAGGACATCACACAAATTTAATTGATAAATTTTACTTTGAATAGTCAATAACAAAAGAATTTAGTTAGTTTCATCGCGTCATGTGCGTAATTGATTTATTTTGTATAATTTACCCCCAAAAATTGGTGTCCTGACATTGTTTTTTTAATCAATGTTTATTTTCATGTTTAAAATAAACACTTGAATCGTAAAACACCTTACTCCTATGGCTTGGTGGATGTTTTGTTGTTTCCATGTTGCACGGGTGATCTTTCAATTCAGCATCAGTCGATCCCCTGTAGCGTTCATGTTTGCTCATGGAATAGCTTCTACCTTATATAATCATGAACATTACACCCTAAACTTCACTTACACTAGTTTTTATTAAATTTTGATAGGATTTATTTTTTTGGTTAATGTCACAAGATTAAGCCCAGCTCCAGAGAATGACCCTTCTATGTGACAACAAAAATTCGGCAGGAAGCATTCTGGTGGATGCACCATTTATTTGTCGTCATTCTGCAAGCCATCAATGTCCAATAGTAGACGGGGCTTTACCGAGTTTTACATCGATTATTCCTTGGTCCTTGATATCCCAAACTGATCAGGCATTGTACCGTTACAACATGAAAACAGCCAATGAACGGTGACAAAAATGCGAAACTCAGATTGTTTTTACTTATAGATATATGCGCATGCGCGTTGCCATAGCAATTAGCAACAGACGCTGATCAAGGAAGGCAGAAAACTTTGACAGGTGACAATCAGGTAGTGTGATGTTTTTCTTCCCTCTACTTGATCATTCTGCACGCTAGTCGTTTTTTAAGATTGCGTATGTCTTGGTTAAGGTATTCACTTGATGTTATCATGTGTGAATTATTTGTTATTCATCAAACAAAATTGGTTTGATGCCGCAACGGTTTCGAAGTCGAAATGACGCAACTAACGGAATCCACTCGGTTGAATTAATTCTTTTTGTTCAAATTAGAAGCCCAGTTTACATTTTCAAAAGGTACTGTAAAGTATCTAAAGCAACCTTACTGATAATAGTCGTATTTTAATATCAATGTTTTGGTTTCCGGTAATTTAAGGATGAAAAGTCCATACGACTCACATGCTTGACCTTGACCTTTACATGACCTTGACCTTCGGGTGACTTTCAAGGTCAAGGTCAAACAACTAAACCTAGCAATGACATTGTCACGACTCGAGGTGAAATGTGTTCGGTTTGAGAGTAGTTTATGGTAACCAGAGGGAGTGGGGCTTTAAGCTATTTGGTTTTCTGGGCGATTCAGCGAAATGCTTTGGATGGTTGTGCACGGGGTTGTCACGTTTATGGTTAGTTAACTACAGTTTTTAAATTGTTGGTTGGGACTTAGCGCCCTGTGCGCGTGCGGCGCGGCTGTGTAGGTTTACCACCAGGTTTTTCACTTGCTTTCCATGCTTTTTGGTGGGTGTTTCGCCGGTGCCTTTGGTGAGTTCAGTTTTTTTAGGTTAAGAGCGAGTGACGTAAGAAGAAGAAAGAAAAGACGTCACGAGGAGAGGGAAGGAAAAAATGGCACGGGAGTGGTGGATGGTGGAAGGAATCGGACTGCCTTCCCCGAGGAAGAGGGGTTGGCCTCGAGCTGTGAATAAAGTGGGGTTTGGACTGTGGCGGTGAAGTTTGTGATTTGTGTGTTGGAGGTGGAATAGGGAGGAAGTGTACTGTGGAGATTGAGGAGGGATGATTTTGGTGGTGCAGGTGGAAAATAGTGATGGTTGGTGTTGTGCAGATTGGACAGTGACGGTTGGTGCTGTGGGGTGGAATTGTGTGATTCGTGCTGTGGCGGGGAAGAGTTGGCGTGTTTTGGAGGGTTTGTGATTTGTGCTGGGGAGGTGAAGGGAGGTGGAGTTTGTGACTTGTGTCGAGAAGGTGAAGTGATGTAGAGTTTGTGAGTTGTGCTGGAGAAGAGTAGGGATGTGGAATTTGTGAGTTGTGCTGGAGAGGAGTAGGGAAGTGGAATTTGTGACTTGTGCTGTGGAGGTGAAGGGGTGAAGGTTTGGAGTGTGTAATGGAGACAGGTTGTGAACTGTAGGGACTATATTTGTAATTGTTTCCTTTGACCCTCTGTCTATTAAACCCTTTGTTATTCATTTATCTGTGCTTGCGTGTTCTGTAGCGTGTACGTCTTTTCCCAAGTAGCCCAGGGGTAGGAAGTGTATTCCATTTCACACGATCAAGAGTTTGTTTTCAAGCCACTACCACCTAGCAGCTCTTGATAGACATCATATACTAAGAACTGCTTCACACATTTTTCCTACCAAAAAAACATGTGACCTTGATTATCCAAGGTCATGCAACACAAAGCTGTTAATTCAAGACATAGGAAGCACAATGGTGCTTATTGGCACTTTCTACCATGAGATATGGTCACTTTTAATGGTTCACTACCCCATTTTGGTCACATTTCAAAAGGGTCAAAGTGACCTTGACCTTGACGATATGTGATCAAATGTGTCTCACGATGAAAGTATAACATGTATACTACAATCTTATGAGGTTTGGAAGAGTTATCTTCCATAGTTCAGGGTCAAGGTCACTTCAACATATGTATACAATCCAACTTTATGGAGTGCCTGTGACCTTGACCTTGAAGCAAGGTCAACCAAACTGGTATCAAAAGATAGGGCTTACGTTGCCCTATATACCATATATAGGTGAGGTATCCAATCTAAAACACTTCAGAGAAAATTGATAAAATGTGAAAAATGGCTGTTTTTTTAGACAACATTTATGGCCCCTGCGACCTTGACCTTGAAGCAAGGGCAAGTCACTATGTACGTTTTTTGAGGCCTTGGCATCATACACCATCATGCCACATTTGGTTTTGATAGACTTAATAGTCTCCGAGAAAAATCCAATGTTAAAGTTTTCAGACGCCCAGACGCCCTGACGGATGAAACCGTACATAGACTCACTTTTGCTTCGCATGTGAGTCAAAAATTGTGACGGGCCGTCGGCCTTACAATAAAGAATTCAAAGTCAAAGTCAAAGTCTCTCTCTCTCTCTCTCTCTCTCTCTCTCTCTGGAGGCACGTTTCCCTGTAACTCGTCCGCGTACAGCTACGGCACCACAACACCTGCCTTCTAGTTCAGGAGACTTCCTCTGTCAACCACTCCGGCATGACAAGAACTCCATGCCCAGCTGGCCACAGGGCGTGTTTCGTGAAGGCATTGAAGAAGCCAGAGAAGACGTGTGGCATCTCCGCAGTTCTTGACAAAACAACAACTGGACACTTTGGATGTGGGTCAGACTGGGGTATTGCCGACTTCCCGAGTGTAAAGTGTTCATTGTCAAGGAAAGGAGACGAGACTCAAGAAAGAAGAAAGAGAGCACAGATGCTGAAGCAGTTTAAGACTACAATACCCATTCGTAAGGAAAGCACTCATGGCGAGAAATCAGAGAACAGATCCCCTTCTCTATGCCAAAGTTTCCCTGGTTTATATTGTCAAATGACTTTGCAGACAAGCAATGTCATCTTTTGCTATCTCTTCACTTCACTGCAGTTCTACAGACGAGACTATGGATCAGAGGACAATGGTTTTCTCCCTGATGATGGACGTCCAGAGACGAAAACTATATGTGACATATTTTATTAATATAGAATTGCGTTTGTGTCTCATGGTTCGAAGCACGTTTACCATGCAAGTCCGTGGAGTGACTTTCATTTAATTCGAAATTTAGTATGAACCAATCAAATGCGACTACAGGTGCTGTAGTTTCATTGTTGCTATGTACAGCAAGTGGCGCACTCTAGTGTGAAGCAGTTAGAGCGCCTTCTGAGATGATCCAGCTGCTGCGCGACCTTGACAGGAAGTTGACCTCTGCTACTGGATGAAACGTTACAAGCAACTTATAACAACGAAAATCGACCCTAACGCTTTCATTAAATCCTCTCTTCGATCAAGAAGGATAAAATTGAACGTGAATATATATATATATATATCCAAAGAGGGCCTCCAAAAGCTATGTACTTTTAATGATGATGCGCTATTAAGGTCTTTAAAAAAATAATCTGGACTCCTCAGCTTCCTACATCGTAACAGAGATAAGCAAAGTGCAACGGAACGCAGGGTTAGTCCCTACCACACCGCCAAGCCCCCGTGACACTGCGTCACTCGACTTCCGATCGCCCCTCCCCCCCAGCTTTGCGCACCCAAGCCCCCATTCCCCCACCCCCCCCCCCCAGCCTACAACGTTAAAAATAGCTTAGGGTTGTAGTTGATGATAGACTTACTTGGAAATAAAACACAGAATAGGTTGTGAAAAACTATAAACCAGACTATATTGCCTGCGTAAACTGAGATCGTTTGGTGCTGAAGACTTTCTACTATGCAGTTATCAGTAGTATGATGACATATGCAACAGTGTGTTGGGGAGGTAACATCAGCAAGAGAGACACACTCCGAATAGATTTGTAAAGAAGAGCCAAAACAGCATTGGTACACCCATAGAAACCTTCAGCCAGATCCATCACACTCGAATGTAAAAGAAAACACGTTACATCTTCAGTAACACAGATCAGCCCCCTCCAGACCGAATTCCACTCCGGATTCATACCACGCAGCCAAAGATTCCGTCCCCCAAAGCACCTACAGACAGATACCGGCGATATCTTATGCCAACTACAATAAGTATTTTAAACTAACAATTCTAGCACTGCAGTCTGATCCCAATCTCTTGCGTTGCAGCCATTTCCCTTCCTATTGTAAAATGTTAATTCCTCATTGTAAGTTATGTGATGCTTAATTAACAATTTTTTGTGTAAATAATTAGTTATCATTATATTATTGATTTATAACTTTATTTTCCTTTTTATGCCTCCAGGTGTACTGGAGGTTCTCACTGCTTTATCTGTCTGTGTGTGTGCGTGTGTGTGTGCGTGTGTGTGTGTGTGTGTGTGTGTGTGTGTGTGTGTGTGTGTGTGTGTGTGTGTGTGTGTGTGTGTCTGTCGGTCCCGACTTAACGGCTGATATCTTAAAAACTACTGGACGGATTTCCTTGACATTTTGGCCCACTTACTGGAAGTTAGGTCCGATTGAATGTATCAACTTTTCAGAATCGAGGTTTGAAAAGAAAGTGACTTTTTTACGTTTTGGTGTTGCAAAGAAGGCAAGGGACGGAACTCTGTCCCGACTCAAGGGAAGTTTTGGCATGTGTGACGTGATCATTTGACGTCGAATAACGTGGCGTAATTTCGAGGAGATTGGACATTGGTGAAGGATTTTTTTTAATCCTTCCAGGTTTACTAGTTTTCGTGATCCTCCCCTTTCCTTAAAAAATACCGTTTTACAGTCACTTCCACTTCCAGCTGCAGAAGTACTTTCAACTTGTAAGTAAATCGACCAAAATATCCCATATTTATAGCCATCCTGTTGACTTTCATACCTTATCTTCACTGTTTATTCCATTGGAAAATGTGTGTTGCGTTTTGAAAATCGTAAATAAATCGCTTCAGGGATTTTATCATGAAAGTCGGACAATGCATGAAGTAGGCGCACATTAAATATCACTAGTGTAGCTTTGTTTTAGGGGCATAGGAATTTTGTACGGTCGTGCCGAAACCAACATTTGTATTTTATCTAATTTCTGCATTAAAAAATCAAACCACAACTATGCCTCCTTTGTCTTTCAGCACCGATATCACACACTCCGGCAGTGGCAAACGTCAGACATCACCACCTCGGGACATAAAGAAACTCTACTCTGGCAAAGGCAAGCTTTGCACGTCAGCACCGACATCAAGCATTAGCAACGAAGCGCATTCAACCGGTGAGTACATTTTTCCCTCTCAGAAAAATAGGCAGTGAATCGATATTAACTCATTCGCATAGTAGTTCGCAGCGTGTAGGCTCAATTGAGCCTACCACATTAGCATATTTTTGCCCCCTTACAACAAGGAAAATATGGTTTAGGGAACTAGTCTAGTCTTCAATTAGTCTCTGTACTATAGTTTGCCAGCTCACCTGGTAGAGCGTTGGACTATTGTTTTGTTAGTTCATGCATGAACGGGTTCGAATCCGCGTAGAAACTTTTTGGGGGGTACATTTTGCAATTTCCGTCAATACCTACACGTGTGTTGCTTTGCTAATACAGGTAAACAATACGAATTAATTATTGCTGCTCATCTTATACGATGGGGGTGGGGGGTGGGGGGCTGTTGGGAACACATCAGGCATTAGCAACAAGCGCATTCAACCGGCAAGTACATTTCCCTCTACCACCTTAAGTTTGATTAGGGGTGGGGGTGGGTGGGGAAACAAATGAGCCTTTCTGCTGTGTCACCAAGTGGTTAAAAACAATATTCCACACCGCATTCGCATAGGCATTTCGTACGGTTGTGTCGAAACCAATAATCATCTAATATCTGCGTAAAAAATCAAATCACAACTATGCTCCTTTGTCTTTCAGCACCGATATCACACACTTGGGCAGTGGCAAACGTCAAGACATCACCACCTTGGGACATAAAGAAACTCCACTCTGGCAAAGGCAAGCTTCGCACGTC
This sequence comes from Theodoxus fluviatilis, assembly GCA_034096865.1. NCBI lineage: Eukaryota > Metazoa > Mollusca > Gastropoda > Cycloneritida > Neritidae > Theodoxus > Theodoxus fluviatilis. The sequence goes on along the minus strand of JAWQFJ010035095.1, from coordinate 5,255 downwards.
AGCACAGACATCACGCATTATCTTAGTTGATAACATAAACCAGATATGCCTAGCAGTTCTCTGTGCCATCGTTGCGTGAAGGGACGATTTTTGTGCATTTATTACAAGTTTATGACCGGCAGGGCTGCCATAGCAGAACAAAACATGAACAAATGTTTAACATTTACTTGTTCATGTAGATTTTTGAATCTAACAATTCTTTTTCTCACCACCAGCATTCTTCTGTACCCCATTACGTCATGCAATTCAAGTCAATCCCATTCACAATCAAATGTAAACGTTCTACATTCATCTTGTACATCTTTTCAAAATCTAGAACTCCCTCCTACTGCCGCACCTACAGCTGTAGTTCTACTCAGACTTTCAGGAAATATAGAACTAAATCCGGGCCCACAAAATACATCAACAGATAGAAAACAAGAAGGGCAAAGCCCATACGACTCACATGCTTGACCTTGACCTTTATATGACCTTGACCTTCAGGTGACCTTCAAGGTCAAGGTCAAACAACTAAACCTACCAATGACATCATACACAAAGAAATGCTTTACACATTTTTCCTACCAAAATACATGTGACCTTGACCCAAGGTCAAGGTCATCCAAGGTCATGCAACACAAAGCTGTTAATTCAAGACATAGGAAGCACAATGGTGCTTATTGGCACTTTCTACCATGAGATATAGTCACTTTTAGTGGTTCACTACCCCATTTTGGTCACATTTCATAAGGGTCAAAGTGACCTTGACCTTGATGATATGTGACCAAATGTGTCTCATGATGAAAGTATAACATGTGCCCCACATAATTATTAAGTTTGAAACAGTTATCTTCCATAGTTCAGGGTCAAGGTCACTTCAAAATATGTATACAATCCAACTTTGAAGAGCTCCTGTGACCTTGACCTTGAAGCAAGGTCAACCAAACTGGTATCAAAAGATAGGGCTTGCTTTGACCTATATACCACTTGTAGCTAAGGCCGCCATTCTCAATAACGTGGGAGAAAATTGGGAAAATGTGAAAAATGACTGTTTTTGATACCACATTTATGGCTCCTGTGACCTTGACCTTGAAGCAAGGTCAAGTCACTATGTATGTTTTTTGAGGCCTTGTCATCATACACCATCATGCCACATTTGGTGTTGATAGACTTAATAGTCTCCGAGAAAAATCCAACGTTTAAGTTTTTTACGGACGGACGCCCGCCCGGACGGACGCCCTCCGGGACGGACGGACGACACGGCTCAGTACATAGACTCACTTTTGCTTCGCATGTGAGTCAAAAACGCATCAGCAAAAGCAACGGCATGTATGAATGTATGTATTTTGGCTCTTATATAGCGCCAATCTCACACCCAAAGGCATGCTCAAGGCGCTCAACACGTTCACCCTTTGAATAAAAGAGTTTTTAGCTGTGACTTGAAAGTCTGTATTGAAGGAGATTTCCTCAGTCTGTCTGGGATATCGTTCCGGAGTTTTGGTCCAGCATACGAGAATGCTCTCTCCCCATATCTCTTGGTGTTGTAGCGTGGCACATGGAGTAATGACTGCGCCGAAGATCTGAGATCCCTCACAGGCTTATAAGTCTTGAGGAGCTCAACCAGATACAGCGGGGCCAAACCATTGACACACTTGAACACATGACACAGTGTTTTGAACACAATACGTTGGTGGACAGGCAGCCAGTGTAGCTCTCGAAGGATGGGTGTTATGTGAGAACGACTAGGTGGACGTTTCACTATACGTGCTGCAGTGTTCTGCACCTGTTGAAGTCTTCGGAGATATTCTTGGGTTTCACCTAGCAGAAGGCTATTGCAGTAATCAAGATTAGACATCACCAACGTCAATACAAGAGTTGAGGCCGATTTTTCAGTCAGGCATGTGATGCTGAGACTGAACTGCAAAGAGGACATCACATCACAAGAACCCACAGCATCGACAAACGCAACGGAACGTTATGCCGAGACTGAACCGCAAAGACAAGTGAGACGGTCAAAAAACGCATCGACAACAGCAACGGCACGTGATGCCAAGACTGAACCGCAAAGACAAGTCAGACGGTCAAAAAATGCATCGACGACAGCAACGGCACATGATGCCGAGACTGAACCGCAAAGACAAGTAAGACGGGCAAAAGATGCATCAACAAAAGCAACGGCACGTGATCACGAAAAACACATGAACATGATCCACAACTATCGATCGAACGTTTTTATCAAATGATCGGAATCGATTTAGGAACAGCTGAAACAAAAGACCTGATTGAACAAATTGGACAACCACTGTCAGCTGAGGAGATGAGTCGTTTACTTGCAAACTTTCAAGCTAGTGTGGACCCTGAAATCAATACGTGTGCTGTTTGTGGCACTCGTTTGCCAAAAAAAAAGAATGAACTCTTTGTTACACATTTTGTCAGCAAATTGAAAGCCCGCGATAAGAATGTCACTATAAGAAATTCTAAACTTCAAGAGTACCATAATGTATACGATCTCGTTCAGTTTAAATCACACCCACAGAGCTGGTTTCATCTCTACAAAGAATATGTTGTCTTTGAAAATGAACGTTTTACTTCGTGCCCCACATGTGAAAGGTACTTACGGTCTGACAATGATACACCACCCCCATATTCACTCATAGCAGGAATGAGATTTGGATGATACAAAGAGCTTCAATATTCACCTGATTGCTTATTTTCTGAGTGCTTTTTATATGTGGTAGTTGTATTTAACTGTTTTTGAGTTCAGTAGTTAAGTGTTTTTGGAGTTATTTGCAGTTATCTGCTCCGCTTTTTGTGTGTATGGCAATGTCTGTGCCTATCGCGCAAATTCCCCCCACACTGCTGTCTTTCTCTTGCTAGGAAGTCTAGGGTAGTGTGGCCTTCTTCTTGGCGGGGTACAACTTGTGGGGAGGCTTGGTGAATTCAACCAACTTGTTTGGTGGATATAATTTTACCAGCTTCCCCTGTGGGTTGACCCTGTCAAAGCAATGGCTCAATCAGGAGGATGGACTGAAGACAATTTCTTCAGGTCTCCTGCTGTGAGTATCACTGAGACCACCATCCCCTCAGCGTTCCTCAGAGCAAGTACCACTGAGATCACCATATCCTCAGCGTTCCTCAGAGCAAGTACCACTGAGATCACCATATCCTCAGCGTTCCTCAGAGCAAGTACCACTGAGATCACTATATCCTCAGCTTTCCTCAGAGGGAAAACCACTGAGATCACCCCCTTCCTCAGTGTTCCTCAGAGCGGGTACTACTGAGTCCACCATCCCGTCAGGGTTCCTCAGAGCGAGTGCCACTGAGATCACCACCCCACCCCCTCAGTGTTCCTCAGAGCAAGTATCACTGAGATCACCATTCACCCAGTGTTCCTCAGAACGAATACCACTCATACCCCCCTACTTCAGTGTTCCTGAGAGCGAGTGCCACTGAGATCACCACCCCCACCCCCTCAGTGTTCCTCAGAGCAAGTACCGCTGATATCACCCCCCCCCCCCTCAGTGTTCCTCAGAGCGAGTACCACTCATACCCCCCTACTTCAGTGTTCCTGAGAGCGAGTACCACTGATATCACCCCCCCACCCCCCTCAGTGTTCCTCAGAGCGAATACCACTCATACCCCCCTACTTCAGTGTTCCTGAGAGCGAGTACCACTGAGATCACCCCCCCCCCCTCAGTGTTCCTCAGAGCAAATACCACTCATACCCCCCTACTTCAGTGTTCCTGAGAGCGAGTACCACTGAGATCACCCCCCCCCCCTCAGTGTTCCTCAGAGCGAATACCACTCATACCCCCCTACTTCAGTGTTCCTGAGAGCGAGTACCACTGAGATCACCATTATCTCAGTGTTCCTCAGAGCGAATACCACTGAGATCACCCCCACCCCCATCCTCCCCTCAGTGTTCCTCAGAGCAAGTATCACTGTGATCACCACCCCCTCAGTGTTCCTCAGATCTAGTACCGCTGATATCACCCCCCCCCCTCAGTGTTCCTCAGAGCAAGTACCGCTGATATCACCCCACCCCCCTCAGTGTTCCTCAGAGCAAGTACCGCTGATATCACCACCCCCTCAGTGTTCCTCAGAGCGAATACCACTGATATCACCACCCCCCCCCCTCAGTGTTCCTCAGAGCGAGTACCGCTGATATCACCACCCCCTCAGTGTTCCTCAGAGCGAGTACCACTGATATCACCACCCCCTCAGTGTTCCTCAGAGCGAGTACCACTGATATCACCACCCCCTCAGTGTTCCTCAGAGCGAGTACCACTGATATCACCACCCCCTCAGTGTTCCTCAGAGCGAGTACCACTGATATCACCCCCCCCCTCAGTGTTCCTCAGAGCGAGTACCACTGATATCACCACCCCCTCAGTGTTCCTCAGAGCGAGTACCACTGAGATCCCCATCTCCTCAGTGTTTCTCAGAGCGAGTACCACTGATATCACCACCCTCCTCAGTGTTCCTCAGAGCGAGTACCACTGAGATCACCACCCCCCCCCCCCCTCAGTGTTCCTCAGAGCGAGTACCGCTGATATCACCACCCCCTCAGTGTTCCTCAGAGCGAGTACCACTGATATCACCACCCCCTCAGTGTTCCTCAGAGCGAATACCACTGATATCACCCCCCCCCCCCTCAGTGTTCCTCAGAGCGAGTACCGCTGATATCACCACCCCCTCAGTGTTCCTCAGAGCGAGTACCACTGATATCACCCCCCCCTCAGTGTTCCTCAGAGCGAGTACCACTGATATCACCACCCCCTCAGTGTTCCTCAGAGCGAGTACCACTGAGATCAGCACCCCCCCCCCCCTCAGTGTTCCTCAGAGCGAGTACCACTGAGATCACCACCCCCTCAGTGTTCCTCAGAGCGAGTACCACTGAGATCACCAGTTTCCACCTTGCTTTTTATTTGAAGCCGAGTCAGTAGTGTCGGGGAGCAAATCTGTACCGGAGGAAAGCCCGGACTGTTGTATTCATTGCGTTACATGAATCTCTTCTCACTTTGCATCTGTTGGAGTCAGGTGGTGGCACTCCCTGAAGAATTTTCCGTCAGGTCGGTAAAATATCCGGTTTGCTCATTTCTCAAGTCACACTTCGTGTTTCTCAGAGCGAGTACCACTGAGATCACCACCCCCTCAGTGTTCCTCAGAGCGAGTACCACTGAGATCACCCCCCCACCCCCAGTGTTTCTAAGAGCGAGTACCAATGAGATTCCCATCCCCTCAGTGTTCCTCAGAGCAAATGTAATAAAAATTAT